>CM042324.1:28812259-28902259 GCA_023566125.1 Zingel zingel
GACGACCAGCGATATGTGGTCAGAACAGCTTATGGATGGAAGTTATTATCCTTTAAATCATATACAAATCCGTATATATTGTCGACTTAAAGCCAACTTCAACCTGCCAAGGTTGAAGTTGCAGCTAGTAAATGCTCTGTTTTTGGTTCTCTTCCTTGTTTGGGTCAGATTGCGTTCTCACCTGAAGTGAACTGAACTCTAGTTCACTTGGAAGCAAAACGTGCCCCCCGTTTTTAAGCGGACCAGAGTTTGTTTGATCCGCTCCAGAGTTGGGATGAGCTTTCATATCAGCCTGACCCAACTGGAATATCAGACCGAACGCTCCAGGGTTGGGTTAAAACGGACCAAATAAGACAGGTGTGAAAGCAACCTTAAAGGCAAACAAAGGTACAAACATAACAGAATGACATGGGGACAAATAACACATCATTTAAAAAAAAAAAAAAAGAGAGAAAAGCTGCATTGCTCAGTTGAATCACATTGTATCCCCATGTGTTTCCACCAAAGAAAATCAATTAGTCGAGTTCCTGCGAGGCACAAGAAGCCCTGTCGTGTTTTTTGTCACAGAGGGCATCATTTGAAATAGTTAAATTTGTGAGAAGCATTGGGGAGTCTCCTGCAACACGCAGCCAATGACTGATGAGGAATATGAGGACCCGTCTTTTTCTCTTTTTTTTTTTTTTTAGCATGTAGGGTCACTCCAAGTTGGAGCCTCTACAGTCCATGGATGCTGTAAACCTAGAAACACGCTAGGAACCTCCATTATCATTATTGTTATTGTGGAAAAACATCTCAGGCCCTACATAACGTATTACATCATTTTTGTTTTTGAAGTATGATCCAATTCTTTCCAGTCGGTCTGTGAAATTCTCATGCTTTGCATTCCTCTGGCATTCAGAAATGAGAGGGATTCTCTGGATGTTCCTGGCATTTCCAATCCAACTAAATAAACAAGCAATGCCCCCATTCCTGGCACATCAAGCACAAGTGTAGGGGCTGTTTTTGTTGAGAAATGGCGCAGACAAAGAAGCATTCAGAATGTGAACAATGATGTAACAGGCTTAAAAAAAACATGCAGAGTTCAGCATACTGATGTGAGCAGCAAATAGCAGTCCAGTAAACTGTACAGAGTCTGGGAGGTGGGAATACAGATCAAAAAGCCATGTTGGGAAAATAAACTTTGGGGACACCTTCTCTCTGTATAGGCTATGACTGACAGCTGGCCCAGGTGGTGCACACCTCTGCCAACAGGATACCAGGTGTCGGTGCCAGGTCTGAGGGCCAGAGAGCTTGTTGCTAAGCAGCCGCTGGTCCCTGTGTGCTGTCAAATGCCACAGCAAAGAGTCTGACAGGGCTGCACCATATGCCCGTTGAAGTTTTCACCCAAATGTGTTCCCTCTCCTGGGGCGAGAATCAAGCCAGAACAAAAACATCACATCACCCAGCTGCTTCTTATTCCATATTCCATCCCAGCTGATAGCTGTTTCCACTTGTTCCTCTATCATAGTTTATTTTCTCCTCACTCTCACATCTCTGCTCGGTCATAATACCCCGAAAAGCTGTGTGCAGGATGTATGCCAGGAGATATTCTGTTAAGTTCTCAGTCAAAGATGTTATCTTTCCTCATTGCAGCTTTTGTTTGCCGTTGTTGGAGCAGACATTTGCAGGGATTAACGGTGTCTCCCAAGAGGCGGCTTGGCTCGTCTGTGTTGTTTTGAGTACCGACTTAAAGCCCACAGCTTTGAGCGCAGATTAAACTCTCGCATTGTTTATGTGCTTGAATCAGACACCGGTCTCGTCGCAAATCCCGGGGAATATCAAAATCAATCAAAGGATCCCATTCTGCACAGGAAATTGCTTGGGTATGTCCTAATCAAGCTAATGGGAGTTTTAACGATCCTCCTCCCTGTTTTAATGCCAGGAACACCACAGGCATTTACCGGTGACTATAATAGCGCACCTCGTCTGCCTGTTGGAAGTTGATTGGCTCATCAACGTAGGGGATTAGGTAGGGGATGTGAAACAGAATAGCTAAGTGTTCTGCCGTTCTTTGCAACAGCTCAGTCAGACAGGCAGCAAGGATTAGGGCCACTTCTCTGATACAGCAAAGATGCTTATTATTGTTCTTATATTAACTTTGTTTTACAATCTTGCACGCACACACACACACACACACACACACACACACACACACACACACACTTCTCTGATACAGCAAAGATGCTTATTATTGTTCTTATATTAACTTTGTTTTACAATCTCGCACGCACACACACACACACACACACACGGACACAGACACACACACAGACACACACACACACACATACACTTCTCTGATACAGATAAAATGCTCATTATTGTTACTTCGTTTTACAATATCATACACACAGATACAGACAGACAGACAGTTATTTGGAACAGTTTCCTTACAGCGCTCTCCTTGATGAGAGCTGTCAGAGTGCAGGATGTGGCCAGGTGTAATGCTTGTGGAGCAGGAGGGCCTTCAGTGCATTGAACATCAGCATGTTGACAGAAGTGGATGTGTTGGAATAAACCACTGACACCTTAGTTACCCCTCCGTGACCCGGCACGGTGTAATCTGTTCACGCCACAGGTTGTTTCTGGTTTGAATTAAAAACTCAGGCAAAAGTATTAAAGGTCTGGCTGAACTTACATACTCACTGGCACTGTGTAATTTCATGTACTTATTACATTGTCTAGTCTCTTTTTTTGTTAAACCAATAAGTTGCCTTGCCTCACAATATATACTACTACTATGATTATTTACTATAAATCTACTTGAGCTCTCTGCTGACAGGATGCACGGCTTCTCTTCATTTCCTGTATTTAACTTGCTTAATAACTGGAAATTATTTGTTTATAGGATTATATACAGGCCTGTGTGTTCCTAATGTTTCATAATGATACAATCTTAACCCTACTGGTGTCCTCGGGTCTATTTTGACTTAAACTCTTCCTCTGATCTTAACTCTTAGTCAACATAATTCACAAGTTCTGCTTTTTAACTAAAAAAGTTGGTCTAAAATCATATTCATGAGGTTTATTGACCATGAATTCGAAAAAACAATAAGTGTGAAACTAGTGGTAATAAGTATGTGTAAGAGGTCTATATACTGGGGGCAGTGGGGGAAAAAAGCATCAAGAAATGTCCTGGTACACCTTAAGACTTGACAGGGGCCGAAAAATAAAACAAAAATACAAAAAACATTTTCTAAAAAAGCGAGGAAAAAAAACAGCGACAAACGCCAAAGTAGTTAATTTTCTGTTTTGACCTGGTCGACGGAAGGACAACACGAGGATTAAGGGGCTGCAGGCACTTGCAAATGTACACAAACAAAATCCCATCCGCCCACATAAACTTAGATGAATAAGATCATGTAAAGATGTCGTATACTGTAAGTACCAGGTCAGACTAGAAAGTAGAGTGAGAATCATTAGCATGTTCTCTCTAAATAGGTGGCCCTGGAAACTTGGTGGAGCAGGGAGGAAGGACATTGACAAAGGGTTGCACGACACAGCTTATAGGATAGCCTTTTCTTGCATTTTGGACTCTCTGTTCTCTTAAAGGTTAGCTCTGTCCAGACTGAACAATCCCTCAACGGTGCACATTCAAGTAGTTTAGTTGCACAAGTTGCACATTCAACTTTAGTGAGCTCTACATGTTACACATGCACACTAACACTGTCAATTCTGAAGCAATTTGATAGAAATTCAAGCTAAAATTAGAATTAAAAGAGATAATTATCTTTATTGAAATATGTCAAATATGAGATTTAATATGCTGATATGTTGGGCCTTCTCTGTAGTCCTAGAAGTCCCTGAAGGTTCCCCTCTGACATGTATGTAAAGGTAAACATTGCTGTTGTAAATGCAGGTATCAGTGCTTCATCCATGAAGTTAGTAGCAAGCCTTTGTCCAGGTATTTTTTTCCAACATAGTGACACGCTGCTGATTAATGACAGCAAAGTGAACGTATGATGTAATCCAGTGGTTCCCAACCTTTTTGGTCTGGGGTACACACACAGCCCTGTCAGATGAACTCACATACTGTACCTCTTCATCAACGTACTGTATGGTAGGCCTGCACGATTCGGGGGAAAAATATGAATCACGACTCTCTGCCACGATTTTATTCTCACAAAGTGTGATGTTTGCTGCACACATGAACCATGACAAAACAAAACAAATTGGCAGTACCAAACATAGATTTTTTTTTTGGCACCTATAGCACATTGCGCATGACACAAGCCTGTAAACATAGAGGCTTCAATGAATATAAGAAATAAAGTCCATTCTTGCCATTTAGTACAGTAGGCTACTAAAAATAGTGACATATAACATAGAACTAAATATGGCCCTGATACAGGCTCTATCTGGACTCCTTCAACATGTCTTTACATCATTAAAACATGTCAATGTCAAATGCTTTCAATAAATTAATTGAAGGAGAAAAGAAAATTTAAAGTAATTTAAAAATTTCATAACGATTTATCGTGCAGGCCTACTGTATGGTCTAAATGTGTAACACTTATTATTGTTTAAAAGTAGATATTGTTTATTTTCCATATTTAGGTTGGTTTGGTCAGCAATCAAAGTACAACTTGTGAAGCCAAATGTTTCAACCATTTATCCGTTACTTTTAGCTTACTATTTCAACTGTTTTCTCAGTGCTTTTAGCTAACCATTTCAGCCGCTTTTGCATTACTTTTAGCTATTTATTTCTACCATTTATCCATTACTTTTAACTAGCTGTTCAAACTTCTGTGCTCGCTTGCTAACTTATTTTCACTCACTTTAACATAACTGCAACATGAAGTGTTCAGGTGTTAACGTTGAAACAATATTTGAATCAAATCACAATTTCCATTTTTTCAAATAAGTTGAGCTAGTCTACTAGGGCTGGGTATCGTTTAAAAAATGATGGTACTGGTGCACGTACCGGGACTTTGATACCGGTTTCTAAACAATACTTTTTATAACAATTTTATAAAAAAATAAATAATAATAATTACATTAGACATTACGGCACAAATATTTGTGCGTATTTTCCAGCTCCTACTACATGAGCCGTCTCATGTCTCATAGAGTTTTTCCTGCGTGTCTCTACGATGAGTAACGTTAGACAGCCAATCACAGGCATTATTAGATCTTGGTAGAAGCATGCTGATTGGCTCACTGACTCTGATGAGATTTCCTCCTTAGGTGTTGAAATCGGGTATTGAATTACGAGGCATTTCTCTATACTTTAGAGGCAATTCTGTCGGTGCCTAAAAACGAATTTGGTACCCAACCCTATAGTATACAATCTTTCCACGTTCCCCCTGGCAACAGCAGAAGTACCCCCTGGGGTACACATACCCCGGGTTGGGAATCACTGGTCTACTTGATCATAAGCAGCTGAATATGAACATATCCGCGGTAGGTTGAGCTGCAGGGCTGCAGAGGGAACAGAGGAGCGTCAGCATGGGCTTGAAGACAAACGCAGATTCCATCAATAACCTTCTCTCCTCCCCTCTCCTCCCACAGGTCCCGAGGGACTCGGCTTCAGTATAACGTCCCGGGACGTTCCCATCGGCGGCTCGGCGCCCATCTACGTCAAGAACATTTTGCCTCGGGGAGCTGCAATCCAAGATGGCCGCCTCAAGGCAGGAGACAGATTGCTGGAGGTGAGAAAGTGAAAGTTGGATATTCCTTGTTAGGAATACCCCGCTTGAGATGTAGCATCTCGTTTTTGAGGGCGGTCCCTAGCGACATAGATATACAGCGCGATCACAGTTAAACGCAACAGTTAACAAAACATCAACAAACAAAGACAGACAAAGAAGAAAAAAAGCCTCAGGATCAGGCAGTCATATTTAAGTTTGAGGCAGAGCCAGAATTAAATTGGATGGGCAATAAATCAATATTGTATCTATCGTGATATGAAACTAGATATTGTCTTAGATTTTGGAAATCTTAATCTGACACGTGTTGTCTTTCCCTGCACTGTAAAACTTTTCACTGTAAATTGACAGTAATACACGGGCAGCAGCTTCGCCAGGAAACTGTTTATTTACAGTAAGCATACTGTTTTTAAAGTTTAAGGTATTTTAAGGTAATTCCTGCCCTTTTAGTTATTTTCCTAAGATGCATTGGTATTAACAGTAAAGACCTGTAATCTGTAACATTCACAGATAGTGCTGGGATGGACTCATTTAGTGTAATCTGCGGTGATGATTGGTTGTTGGATGGAACACCACGACAATAAATGTGTCACAGCGTGAAGACCCCACACGTACTAATACTTAACTGAAAACAAATGGAGCATCCTGGAATGAAATCAGAGAAGATATTTTCACACTCTATCTTGTGCAACGAGCTGGAATAGGTTTTGAATATGTGTTATCTCACATTGGAAACCGTCTGGTCTGCATAGCGAATTACACTGCAACACTGAGTCTATGGGGTTAGTGCACACAAGCTTAAATCCTTTTCTCATTATAAAGCTATAGTGCGTAGTTTGTTTCCCCCATTCATGTCTCCCTCCAACAAAACTGTCAGCGCGTCCACATGATACAAGCCTTCCATGATCACGCACCCCCCACTCCCTTTCCCTCCTCCTCCTCCACGCAGCTGCTAGTAGCCAAGGAGGACACAGAGGATTAAAAACACATGACGGACTCTTCAGAAGAGGTCATTATCTTCACTCGAGTTTCTGCGCGGGAAAGTCACCGGACGCCCCAATCTTCTGAACATAGTCACACTGAGAAATCCAGAGAGAGTTGTGAGGAGCTGATAGTCTTAATTAGCTTTGTAGAAACTCATCTGGCAATGGCTTGAATGTACCGGACGTTCATTAATATTAAAAAGTTATGCACTAAAGCTTTAAACTAATTTCTCTCCAGCGATGGAATGACTGCTTGATCACTGTATGGAACTATAACTTTGTCCTAAACATGTGAGGATTGTCAGCTTTTTCTCTGTTTTAAAACATTATATATAAGTAATTTCAGGCTAAGAAATTAATCCATGCAGCCCATTATGAAGTGAACCCAGTCACTGTTTTTTTTTAAAGCATTAAGTTGCCTTATCTCACAATATATCCTTGTACTTTGATTATTCACTATACTTTACTCGAGCTCTCTGCTGACAGGATGCACGGTCTCTTTTCATTTCCTGTATTTAACTTAATAATTGGAAATAGTTTGTGTGTAGGATTATAGATGGGATGAGATACAGGCCTGTGTGTTCCTAATGGTTCATACTGATACAATCTTAAAAGGCTGCAGGCAAAACTTGTTTCCTGTTTGTTTCTTTTCTTTTTTTGTGGATGTTTTGAGAATCTCTTTATTCTGACAAAACCACAAGCCATACATAATCATCAAAAACTACTTTAAAAATGAAATGGCTCTGCCGGATCAGACAGTGCATCAGTGTATCGCAGCGAGGAGATATGACACGTTGATCTCAGTGTTCTCACTAGAAGTGGAACAATTCCAAATGTTGCTGTACAATAAATTGTCCATAAATAATTGCGATTAACAATATATTTGTCTCTTGAAGTCGAATTTCAAACATTTATTTATGTATTACTTTTTTTAAACAAATTAAAGTTTTGAATGAATGCCAGGGTACATCTTTGGGTTCTATCCCTGTCATGTGACCCAGATAATGTAATAACACAAATACACAGCCTATAAAGTAAACCACACCTCTTTATTCTCATAAAAACATATTTTCTAACTGTACCCCTCCTGGTCATTTCTGTTGATATAAACATGTATAGGGTTAAGTGCCAACGAATAACAATAACTTATATGATTACAATTTTGCATATCTAAACAAAATCAACAATTACCAGTCATACGCCTTCAGACCTTAGCTAATGTTAGCAATTCATTGCGGTTAAACAAAGAAACCGCGATTATGTAAAAAAATTGACAATTAGACAGTGATGTCATAATTGTTCCAGGCCTAATTGAGTTGCTGTGTGTTTCCTGACTGTGTCTGGTGTTCAGGTGAACGGAGTGGACCTGAACGGGCGCACCCAGGAGGAGGTGGTGTCTCTGCTCCGGGCCACGCCCATGGGCGGTGCCGTGGGGCTGCTGGTTCTACGCCAGGAGGACACTTTCCTCCCGCAAGACGCGGTACGTTGGTCGTTCTCCACCTCCCTCAGAACATCCCTTCAACTCTCCATCCTGTCAGCATTATGCTTCTCACATCATGACATCATGCATGGATAAGTATCGATCAGGGCTGCACAATATATCAACTGCCGCAATAACATACATCGCAAAAGATATCGGGAAAGAAAATATGAGTAGAAAACTGCACTTTAAATTATAACAGTTGTTCTTTTTTTAATGGTGCCTTTTAATATTCAATTCAATATTTAATTTGTTCAATAAAAGAATGCTGGAAATGATTTCCTTTCATTAGTTTTAAATTCATCAAGCAGTTTGTTGTATTTCAGCAGAACACTGAAAGCAGCAGAACTGAGTACACTTTAATATCGGTTTGTTTGTCGCACGTAATATTGTTATCATGATATACAACAACATTATTGCATATTTTCCTCATATTGTGCAGCCCTAGTATAGACTGGGGGTGTGTGCTCATACATGCAAGAGTGTGACTTTGTGTGCTTTTTTTTTGTTGCTGTCACGAGTGTCGTTAATCCCCACAGTGAGTGCCGCGTTGTCTCCTCATTCCGCAGCTAACACAACACGCTAGCCGAGCATGCAGATTGATTGTCCCGCTCCGTCGCTGCACTCCTCTCTATTACCGAGCTGCGTCTAGCCTCAGAGGAAACCTGTAGCGCTCAATCTTTTCTCTGTATCTCCTTTCACCCTCTCCTTTGCTCTCGCTTTCACTCCATCTCTGTCTGTCTTTATCCGTCACCCTCCCCTCCCATTCTCATTCGCCACTTCCCTTTCTCCCTCTGGCTTTGTTAGCCTACCTTCTCCCCTGTCTGCGTTTCCATCTCGCTCGCTAGTGTTTTGCCTCCCGAGCTGATTACTAGATTGATGGATGTGGGGATGGACGGACAGACGCAGGGCAGGTCGAAGGCAGAGAGTGAAGAACACACTTAGCTTGAATATCAATCAGGCCAAATCCTCACACACTACATTGTACAAACAGCAGTATAAGTGTGTGTGTGTGTGTGTGTGTGTGTGTGTGTGCGCGTGTGCATGTTTCTTTTTGATGCTCCTGCTGTCACTCAGTCTGGACAGATCCCACTCACAGCTTGCTCAGTAATTGATGCAAACGTCTGCTAATTTAGTTGGTACATTTGTTACAACTGTTTCCTTGCCTCAAGGTTGTGTTTTTACAAGACGCCAGATGTCACACTTAATCATCTTTGCAGAAAAGCAGGATTGATTTACGGCACATCTGGACCCAACTCAAAGTTGTTTGTTAAGGAAGTGAGCTCGTAATGGCCGAGACGAAATCATGGTTTATATCAACCAAATTGCCCAAAAAATAACACAGAAGAATCGATGTACGTGATATGGAAGCCATACAACATTCTTTGTCGGTAAAATGAATGATTGCATCAATTGAATTTTGGGTGTTTTATTCAATTTTATAGCATTTTAAAAAAATAATAATAATAATAATAATTAAATGTCTCCTGACTTAAACGGTGATTCACTCAACATCTTCTGATCTGAACTATTTGTCAAAATAATGAATTATTTTGACAATTTCAGCTTTTTTTAAACTCAGAATTGGATATATATAATTAGATAACTATAAAAGAAAATATCAGACAGTAGCGTCATGGACTCATGGCAGTGTGCTACCCACCCGGCCCGTTGTGAGAGCTAATCAGCACATATCTGCGTTCATCAACCACCAGAGCCGGACTCTGTGTGTGTGTGTGTGTGTGTGTGTGTGTGTGTGTGTGTGTGTGTGTGTGTGTGTGTGTGTGTGTGTGTGTGTGTGTGTGTGTGTGTGTGTGTGTGTGTGTGTGTGTGTGTGTGTGTGTGTGTGTGTGTGTGTGTGTGTGTGTGTGTGCGTGCGCAGAGAAAGAGAGAGAGGTGTCGGATCGTTAACAAAATTAACATTTCAGCAGAGGTGTTCATTTTCACACAGGTTTAGTGGCTTGACGGTTAACGGGGAAGTAGGGGATTTGATTCACGGAGTTATTTTGGCGACTTTCTCACATTGCACCGCTATGTGAAGGAATAATCTCCAAGATTAGGCTACGTTATGTTCTGCCAGCTCACAGCAATTTAATAAAATAGCAGGAAAAGAGTCCCGCCCCCCGCTGTTCTGCATGTGGTGTCTGCTGATGTGCAGGTTACCTTCCCCCCAAACACGGACACACATACAGATATGTCTCGCTTTATAAGATAAATAGCCTGCCTATAAGTGGCATCACGCTCTGTCTGCACTTGTTGCGTGGTTGTGCCTAGCATATGTGGGATTCTGATACGTCCTTAAATTCGGGAATTGTCATTTGTTTATTCAAAGTCAAAGACAGTCCAAAGTAGTGCAACTTTGCACATTTTGGGTGGTCTGAGGTGTATGTCACATTTTAGCCGCCAAAGCTCCACTGCTCTCTGTCTCTGGTCCTCAGGGCGAGAGGGGGAGTGGCCAGCGGCTAGAGCGGCAAAAGCCAATGTGTGCTTCTTTTAGTGATCTATATTTAACGATATCTTTTGCATTTTTAATCCAAACAACGTCAAACTTGCCACAGCACTTACTCGTGCCCGTAGGAAGACACCTGTCGAGTTTGAAATCCATCGGACTAACTGTTCAAGAGATATTTGCATAACACACAGACAGACAGACAGACAGACGTTCCTGCAATTTATAGATAGATGTCATTTACATTAGGTTTATTTTCCATGAATAAAAAAAAGCACTGAAAAAATGACAAGTGTTTTAAAAAAAAAAAAAAAAAAAAAGGGTCAAAAGCATCGGAAAAACTGAAAAAAGCACCAAAAAAAGTTCATTTTCAATTTTGAACCGGAAGGATAACAAGTTGATGGTGGACGGGAAGACAACATGAGGGTTAATTCACATTGGCATTTACTCCACAGCGACTACCTCTCTAGCCCCGCTAGCTGGCTTTAACACACGCCTTATCCAAGTTGCAACAAGAGTTATGGCACCAAACAGCCTTGGTCTCTCTCAGCAGTCACCGGGGCCATTAGAGGCATAAGCAGTCATTTGCTTGCAAGTCGTGTCAATCAAATGGCTTATTGGTGACAATTATCACAGCAAGGGATGCAGAGGAGGCTATTGGCTGGCCGTCGTCACGGGCCAAGTTAGATGAGAGGAGCTGCGACGCTGGTCGATACTCATCTGGAGATTAGAACGGGGCTTTGAGTCCGGCTGACTCTGCGTAGCTGGTAGTTAGACGGCAGGATTTATTTGATCTGGGGTTGTCAGCCGGAGGGGGGGGGGGGGAGAAGGTGCAGAGGAGAGGGGGGAGAAGGTGCAGAGGAGAGGGGGGAGAAGGTGGAGGGGGGGGGGAGAGGAGAGGGTGGAAAGGGTGATGTGTCAGGGTCGAGATGGGACTCGAGGGAGGTGAGGTCCAGTGCACAAAATGAGCAGTTTCAGTCTTTATTGAAAGCGTTTTCTCATGGGTGTTAGAGCTGGGGAAGACTAAACAGTATGTCAGTTAACAATAGCATACATTATATAATGATAAAAACACAGTCTACATGGCTAAATTGAGCTTAATCAAAACAGAAGAGAGGCACATAAGTATGAATTCAAAATGGCAGTTACTAAGCTTTATATATTAAACCTAATGTAGTGTAATGAAGCGATAAAGTCAACAGCTGTTATTTGTGCAGCTACCACATGCAGCAGGTATAAAAGAGGCCTTACATTTAATTCACTATTGTTTATGACTAGGGTTGGCCATCGTTTTGATTTTAACAATATTTATTCCAATTCCCATTCTTCCATTCGATTCCAGACTTATTGATTCTTAATAATAATAAATTGAATTTATATAGCGCTCTTCAAGGACTCAAAGTTGATTCTTGTTCTGATTCTATGAGAGAGAGTTGAAACGGGTCACGTGCTTATTTCACAGATAAGAGCAACATTTTATTGTGATTCAATGGTGATATACAGTGTTACCGAGCTTTTTCAACGTAAAATAAAGCCACACTAGAGCTCTGCTTACTGTGCTCCATGGCTGCAACACAAGTGCCTGGAAGTACGGTGGTCGCTATGGAAACCAAAACTTGCGCGTGTTAAATTTGGAACTGATGATCGGATTCAAAACCAAATTTTCCAAACGATTCCAATAAAAATGATTCCATTAGAATTGTAATTTTTGAACTGGTTCTCGATGCCCGATCCTATGTATGATCTGTGATTGGACAAGCTGAGCAGCCTGTTTTATCACTCATCTGAAACCTTAGCCATCTTGCAAATAACATATAATGATGAAATTGGTTATTGAGCTTTCCACATTAATGGTAGTCTAACAAAAGAGTTGCCGTGATGTGATAAATTAACAGATATTAAAGTGTACTCAGTTCTGCTGAAACACAACAAACTGCTTGTTGAATATAAAAGAAATGAAAGGAAATAATTTCCAACATTCTTTTATTGAACCAATTAAACATTGAATTGAATATAAAAGGCACCACTAAAAAAAGAATGCATTTTAAAGTGCAGTTTTCTAATGATGAAAAAAAAAATCAGTTTCTTTCGCGATATTTCTCAGCCTTTTGCGATATGTGTATTGCGCCAGTTAATATTGCCATGACCATTACAAAACGATATATTGTGCAGCCCTAATTACTATGCTAATATGCTATCATATATCGGGCACGTGTTACGCAACATCATTCGTCATCAGGTGTTTCATTGATAGAGAAAGAGCACGGTTCATTTCCTGCAGATTGTTTGAAGATTATACTTATGCACTGTCACCTTTAAATCAAAGTATAGACTCAATTATTTAGCCCCAAAATACATGCAGAACATATATTTTTCAACCTTGAGTAGGACAGCATGCATATGGAGAGACCAAACCGTGCAAATGTTTAAAGATCACGGCTGCTCACCAAATAAAGTCTTGTTCAAAGTGTCCATCGTGCAATGCATTTGTCAATACATATTGCACAGTTCAGAGTGTGTAAATGCTTTTTTCAAAACTCAAGCAGAATACAGTCCACAAAGCGCTTCCTTTTGCTGGTAAAGCTTATTGCTGTGAGCTCATCTAGGTCACTTGCATGTGGTGAAAGCAATCTGGATGAACTGAGAGTTTCTCTTTGTAACAGCTGGACAGTGAGTTGGAGACACTCTAGAGAGAAATCAAACCGTAAAGGTAGCAGGGTTCAAAAATAGGATCCCATCTGCCCTCTCCTCAGTAGAGATTGGGACAATCTTTTGTCCTTGCAAAGCTACAGTTGTTTCTGACACACAGTTTATATTTGAAGTCTGAGCACACGCTACCCAGCCATCACTGCACAGCTGTCTGCTGAGATTGATCATTTTCATTTCCTGCATCCTTATTTACTTATCACACCGCTTCCACTCATTCATACGTTTGTCTTTTCACGGCTTCTTGTGTGCTGGACTTATATTACTGTTCCTGTCAATAAATACGTGTGCTTGATTACTTTTGGTTCTTCTGTCCCCCCCCCCCTCTATCCTCTAGAATGCTGAGCCCCAGATGCAAAGCCCCAGAGATGTGGTAAGACTCCACCCCAACACTATCCTGCAATCAAACCCACTTCCCCAAACCTCTTCCTCCTCTTCCTTAGCACGGATGTTATTAATCTCTGCTCAGAGAAACACAGAATGTTATCACCCAGTTGGGACAAAACCAATATCTAATGCATCCAGGGCCCACTAGTAAACTAGCTGGTCAATCAAAGTGCAAGTCACTAGTCATGCATATACATTTTAGTCAGTAACACTAATTTTAATCTCCATCCAGAGTTGCTCTAACAAATCACAATTTCATGGTTCATCAGTATGGATTGTTCAGGCTGCGCTGCAGAATAATTCGCTCCATCACTCCCCTCGGAGCTGTATTTGTCAGTGAAGGTGGAAACACATGGGAGTTTGCTTTAGTTGTCGGCTGTGGCTAGGGTTGTCAGTTTGGCCGTCTTGCAGCAGACTCGCTCTGATATGGGAGGTGAATAACAAACAGTCTGTTTAGTTTGGGGTTTTACTTTATTGAGGGGGAAAAAAATGCAGTCAGAGCTGGCTGCTCTCTCTCTCAGTGCCATGCACAGAAACGTTGACACCCTTGACAGATGACGCAATTTGTAATAGAGGCACTTGACATATATAGCCTCATATATCATATCCATAAATACCCAGGCACCAAATGCAAGAAACATTCATAATCTTGGGATTGTGCCCTGCAGATAGGAGTTTTAGTATGGTAATCTACCTTCTGTGAACAATCAGCTATCAGCAGGAAAACCGTGACTCTTACTGTTAGAGTAACAGTGACAACTCTGCAGTCAGCCTCACAAACAAGGCTCCAGTCCCCCCCCCCCCCCCCCCCCCCCCCACACACACACACACACACACCACCACCACTAGCCACTACACTTTGCACTAACCTCCATCCTGGACTATATATCTGCCCATAGCACACAATGGTTAAACTACTTTTTATATATATATATATATATATATATATATATATATATATATATATATATATATATATATATATATATATATATATATATACATACAGTGTATATATATATATATATATATATATATATATATATATATATATATATATTTGTCTGTTTCTGTATTTATTTTGTATTCTTATTAAGGTTTAACAAGTTTGTTTGTATGTATGCACCCAATCACCAGGGCAAATTCCATGTAGTTCCACTACTGTGGCAATAAACTGCTTTCTGATTCCGATTCTACAGTACAGTATCTATGGCATGAGCGTTACTCGTCACAACGTCGCCTAAAAGCTTCTCCACCACAGCAGCTGTTAAAAGCTCATCTGTCTTTACTGCTGATATTAAAAGGCTATTCAGATTTCCATAACTCCCCCATTTACATAGCGAACTTGAGTTGTCATTTACCAACCGCAGACTTCACGTCTTCACATCTGGCCCTACCTTCAGCTTACATCTGGCCAAGCATAAGTAATTGGTTGCGTTCTGCGTGGCACGCTAGAAGTGTAATTGGCCGGTTAATTTGATTGGCGGTGGTACCTGCCAGCTGTGTGGATGATCCTCGTCATCAAGGAACGTTATGGCAGGGCATTGACGATTACTGTGGCTGCAGCTGGCACATGTCACACGTGCACACATGTTTCAGACATGACGATGTGTATCATTCCATCAGCCTTAACATGACTAGAGAAAGACCCCCTAGAGTGCTACCGCTGCTGCTTTGTTAGGCTACATTTACATTGCTACATTTTGGTTTAAAAACAAATATATTTTGCTACGTTTCCCCCTCTCATTCCCCCTGCTCTGGCGTTTCCCCCTCTCATTCCCCCTGCTCTGGCGTTTCCCCCTCTCATTCCCCCTGCTCTGGCGTTTCCCCCTCTCATTCCCCCTGCTCTGGCGTTTCCCCCTCTCATTCCCCCTGCTCTGGTGTTTCCGAGTCCCTAAACCTTTTTGGAGACCCTAAACCTTTTTTTCTGACCGTTTTGGTTGGTAATCTGCGGGGTTGTGTTGCAGTCTCAACGGCCGCAAACGGAGACCTTTGGCAACACCGACACTGACGCCAAAGTTCCACCGCCTGATTTGGTCTTATCAGTCACGACGTCTCGTTCTTTGAGACTAAGCTACTAACTTACCATGGTAACTACCAGCAATGGGCGGAGTACACATGCCCAGTATACAAGAATGTTGATGATATATTTTGGTCTGGGCGTGTCAGTTTAAACAGAGATTAGTTCTCCCCCATTTGGTCTCCTCTCACCTCACTCCTTCCCTCCCTTTCTAACTCCAAACCTCCAGATGAGCTTCTCTCCTCTTCCTCACCCTTTCCCAGAACATCAGTCGCCACATAATGGATCCAGTGCCTTTCAGATGCTATCTGTTGTCAGGCACCTCATCTTAAACATCTTGCTGCCAACAACAACAACAACAACAACAACAGCAGCAGAGGCACCGTAATGGTGCACAGCTTTAGATGCAGGGTGTGCATCTAACAGTGCAACAACGGAGGCTTTTAATGGACAAGCATCCGTTTTCAAGTAATAGATACCTTTCGAGTAGATTAAGCGAGAATCGGATGTTGAGAGGTTGGGTGGCAGCTAATGATGATTTTCATTATTGATCTCTTGATCTGAGTAGAAATAGTTTCAGGAAAAAAAAATGCTAAAAGGTAGATTCCCAGAGCGATGCCTTCAAAAAAAATTTGTTTTAGTTTGTAACCGTCAAAAATTGAAATGTTTTTTTCCAATCATAATGATACAAAGCAAATAAAAAGCTGCACATCTTCACATTTGAGAAACTGGAACCAATTCGGCAATTCTGTTTAATAAATTACTTCAATGTTAATTTAATCCAAATGTATGTTGATTAACCAAATAGTTCCAGCACTGTGAAGAGAGATAACGTTTCAGAGTTGGAACCATTTAAGTTCAGTGAACTAGAATTGTACCAGGCAGCATTTATGCAGAGACGTACTGAATCGTGACAACCTGCACAGTCACAGTTTGCAAAGACACATGAGTAAAAATAAGACCCCACATAGTTTTTAATGCACCTAATGAACAGAATAGCATTTATGCTTCGTCACACTGCTAGTAGAGTGTATTATCTGTATGCATACATACACAATGTATCCATTCAGACAGCTTGCATAAAGAATTGTTGTTGAAGTTGGAGTTAAAAGAAGAAAAGACTTTTTAGTCAATGTTACACGCTGGGATTAGAGCCTTAATGGAGCTTAAGTATATCTGATGACTGTTTTACCACTATGGCTTCATTCCTTCTCTTTTCCATCTCTTTGTACAGTTCAACAAAAATTGCAATTAATAACATAAAAACGGCTAACAGAATATACTATGTAGACAGCTTTTAGACCTGCAGGGTTGCTGGCACTCCAACCGGGGTTTTTGAGGTGGGCATGGCGTGACTCATCCTGAGAGAGAGAGAGAGAGAGAGAGAGAGAGAGAGAGAGAGAGAGAGAGAGAGAGAGAGAGAGAGAGAGAGAGCGAGAGAGCGAGCGAGCGAGAGCTCTGTCGAGGGTTACACGGCAGACAAAATGCAACAACTGAAGTGGAAAAAGCACTCACTTCGTGAAATCAGTCCAATGACCTGAAAATCACCCACATTTTCCCACTAGTCCACTAGAGGCTGTCATTAGTCGTGTGACACTCTGTTGTATTCACCTTTTAAAATTATATCAAACTTTTTTCCACTTTACGGTTTGTGTACAACAAAGCTAATCTCTACTTGATCCATTATCAATGCTTCGGTGCATTGGTGTTCCTTCCAACCCCTCAGCCATTACTTTTACATCCCTAACCATCCGTGTTAAATACTTTGCCACCTCACTCTATATTTAGTTCCTCATCACATTCCAGTGGTTTCTGCCTAAGTGGCCCTTGTGTCTAACATGTTGACTTTGACTGCTCCTTTTAGCATCCAAGGCAGCCCGTGACAGCCGGGAAACCCCATTGGCTGATTGAGGTAACTGCTGCATGACATCACCAGCTTGGGTCATTATGCTGTATAGGGAAAAGGCATTAAAGGCAAATTAGATACTTTGCTTGGCTTCACAAATAGACTGGGAGTCATTTAACCAATTTGATGCTTTGCAATTTTGCTTTGCAATTTGGTCTGTAGAAACAAAACGCGTTGTTGTGTTTTTCTCTTGTCTCTTTCTCAGCCACTCTTACCTTATCTTTGCTTTAATTTCCATTGTATCTCTCTTGTTTCTGTCTTTGTTCCCTTCTCTCATTTTCACTCCATTCTTCCCCTCTTCCGCTTTCTTTCTCGCACACACACACACAAACACGCACACACACACACACACACACACACACACACACACACACACACACACACACACACACACACACTTAAGACACGAGGAAAATCCTCTTCCCTGCTCCTGGCTTCTACAAAGGAGCACTGATCAAAGGCATCCATCTTTACATGCCTGCCCTGATAGTTCCATAATGGGCTCATAACGTGAACATTGGGCTCCATTGTTTACGCCATTAGTCACACAGGCTTATGGAAAATTACTGCAGTGCTATATTGAAAAGCCATCAGCAGTGGCAGCAGTAACGCTGCAGCAACGCCGTGCCAAGATGCTATCTATCACACGTTCATATTTCCTCTCCCCCTCTGCACACAAAGCTGCTATGAAACGGCAATCTGTTAGCACGTTGTGCTGTAATGGTAAGGGTTTTCTTGATGACATGATAAAGCATTCAGCATAGCAGAACATGTGTTGGCTGCTCATGAATCAGCATCAATATTATATGGAATGTCCGTAGAGCTCAACAGTGCCCGCCCACTTTCCCAATGGTTCTGGTTCCGGAAGTCCCCCCCCCCAATTCAGTTTCGTTGACGTTTAAAAAATTGCCTATGTAAAGACTTGTAAGCCCGGTACCAAGCCAACCAGCTACGAGATGAATCGTGATTATACAACATTTGATTCGGCGTAAAAAAAAAAAAAATAAACATTTTGAAAAAGGCAAGGTACAAGACTGTAGAGACACTATCATAGACTTGAATGGTAGAAGCTCTTAATGCTTAGGTTTGTAGGTAGTGTACTTTTTATCCATAAGACCGCAAATAAAAACATGTTTTTCTTAATACAAGTCTGATTTCATACGGACCTCCAGCTTCTACAGGAGCAGTAACTTTAGTTACACAACCTTGTGGTCAGTCTACCTCAGAGGGTTTAGACATTATGGCTAATAATCAAAATCCTTATTGAGAAAATCAATGGGATTGTTACTTCCGGGACCACACTGTCGAGCTCTATAGGTGTGGTGGCATTGCGTAGGATGACATGGTGGATACATGACATGTCATGTAACAGCTTAAAACATCTTATGACATATCACAGCCATTGAACTTCATTTGCAGTTCAATATAACCCTGTCAGTGTATGATCATTATGAACTTCAAAAAGCAAAATAATAATAATATTGCATGACATACCATAACTGATGAAACAGCATAGTGCAGCATAGGGTTCTGAGGACAATATAAGAATTTCATTAGCATATCTGTCTCATAATAAGCAGATCATTTCCCAATGGGCCAGAGTTTTTTTTATGCCATATTTAATTCAAATGTATATGCTAAAGCCCAATTCATATATTGAAATATTGCTATAACAAAACAGTGTTGACAAGGTTCGGTCGTCATTCATGTCATTAAGGTAAAGACTATGTATTTCCATTGTACGTTCCTTTATACCACTTCACTACAGTTCTTATGGAAATAGACTTTTTTACTTTAATTCATAAATATTGACATACAACACATAATTATCTTATTAAATATAATATGTTATTATTGAGTAAATAATCCAACTGTATATAAAGTAGTATATAAAGTAATATAACACTCATTTCGTTTAACGAGAACTTTTGTTTTTGACACGTGTGTACAAATTGCTGATAATACTCAGGTCATTTTCCCAAGTAAAAATAACCCTTTACTCATAATTGAGTGCTTTTACATTGTAGCATAGCTGCTTTTACCCGAGTACATGATCTGGATACCAATGCTTGTGTGCATAAGGTAGAGTTTCTCCCATAACAGAGAATCATTACAATAGTAACATAACTTTGTATCATCATTAGCACAATAGGATAGCCGCAGTGATTAATGGTTGCAGCCTTGTAGCGGCAGGCTCTATGCTTTTTTTGTTTTCTGTAGCAGCCTCTTGGTGACACATACGAGTCAATCAGAGAGGGCCGTTCTACCACAGAACAGGCTCTCCTGCTTAATTAAAAGGATGTTTCAAGCTGCCACCTGGCCCATATACACACACACACACACACACACACACACACACACACACACACACACACACACACACACACACACACACACACACACACACATTACAACCACCCATACAGCCCACTCCACGCACACACTCGCAGTATAGAGTTACAAACGTAGACAATACTTTTTACACATTACAAACTCTGAAACACCCAAGGCCATATGGTGCACTTCACACAAACATACCTCAGGTGCACGTACACGACTACACATTCACACGTAAGTATACCCACACATACGCAGAGAGACATGGAGCAGCTGCTGGTGTAATTGCTCGGGTTTGGATGAGGTTATAAATGGTTTCTAGTGGGTTGTGGAGCTCTCAAGCGCAAGCCACATAGAGTTTGACTGTCCAAAGGGAGAGGGAGAGAGAGCTGGAGAGAAACCAGCTGATTAGTTTGGGACAGAAAGTGAGGTGTGTGTGTGTGTGTGTGTGTGTGTGTGTGTGTGTGTGTGTGTGTGTGTGTGTGTGTGTGTGTGTGTGTGTGTGTGTGTGTGTGTGTGTGTGTGTGTGTGTGTGTGTGTGTGTGTGTGTGTGTGTGTGTGTGTGTGTGTGTGTGTGTGTGTGTGTGTGTGTCAATCGATTCTTCGCCCTAATGCTATAGTCGTCAAGTGTCAGTGGTGTGTGTTGGCAGTTGAAGGGGTGTGTGCAGGCACGTACACCGTATATAAGGATGACATTTGAGTGCACATGCTGTTAGTGTGCTTGTACTGACACATATCCACCTATAGATGCATACAGACCTGCCTTCTCTCTCGGTCACGCAACGACTCTCTCTCACACACACACACACACACACACACACACACACACACACACATACGCACACACACACCTGCCTGCCTGCCTTCCTCTTTTTCTCCATGCTGTGCCACAGGTATTTGATATTCATGGTCTATCAGCATGGAGCTACAGCGAGACGTGTCAGAAAGAGTGAGAGAAGAGAGGGGAGGGGAGTGAGGGTAAGAGAGAGTCTAAAATCGGAGTTGGGAAAAAAAAAAAGGGTAACAAAGAGAGTGGAGGACAGCCGAAGAAAGGGAGAGAGCGTTGGGATTTGATGTGAGCCCCCATCCTTTTGGTCGTATAGTGTAGATGGCGAGAGGAGAGAGGGATGAGGAGGGAGATAACGGGTGAGAAGGTGAGAATGGGAGTGGTAAATGTAGGATTAGGGAGAGAGAGAGTCAGAGTATGAATAAAAAGAGATAGATAGTGCTACAGTAAGCAGTCAACAATGCTCTGCACGCCTGACTCCCCTTGACCAATTTTCACCCCCCTCTGTCACTAAGGCCCCCCCCCCCCCCCCCCCAAGCGTCTCTTTCAGATGCCATCAAATCGACAGGTTTGTTTGGCCAAAGTTGAGCTTTTCAGGCACGGCAGTGAAGAGAAGTGTGTGTAAATGTGGAGAGTAAACAAGAAGAGCGTGTTAAATAAGGAGCGATTATCATTTCATTTAATGCCACAGATTTAGTGGAGGAGAAGAAGAGTGGAGCCTCTGAGGGTGAGAGTACATTTAGATGAGTACAATGAGGGAGGTTCAGGGGTGTAAGGCAAAGGAGAGAGAAAGGAAGGTATTAAAAAATAAATAGGGAGGGGGCAGTGAAAGGGGAGGCGACAGAAAGCATGGGTGTTGGATGAAGAGAAAGAAGAAGAAAAGGTGAAACGTGTGAAAATTGGATGCTGTATACATGTATAAACAGCATGCATCCACACCGGTGTTTTTAGGTTGTATTATTAGAGACAGGCCCTTCAATAGAGCGTCTCAGACTGAGGGTGAGTAAGGGAAAAAATATGATGGGTATGAGAAAAGTTAAGTGTTTTTTGAACATTAAAGCATGTAAACATGTTCTAGTAGAATTATGAAATAAAAGTCTGAATCTGAAAACAGTATATAATAGGTCATTTTTTTTACCTACTTGCTTTTCTATTTCTGTTGTCAGGCAACTATACAAGCAGAAAATGATCATTTGCCCTTGGCTTGTAGATGCCACCTGTTACCCAGACGAACAGTACTGGGTTTCCTATGATGCTGTGTTAAGACGTCGGTCAAATCAAGTTGTTAAATTGTCTTCATTAATGTCACTGAGCATGCTTAGGTGCTTAGCAAAAGCTGTGTATATCTCGTCCACAATGTAAGGTTGGTATTTTCAGACCGTTTTGAAAAAAGCTCAGTTTCGGATGGCACAAACACCAGTTTAGTGCCAAAAACAAAGAGGAAACGATTGCTCCTCATATTTAGGGGTTCGTATGAACCGACTCTTGAAACGAAATGGCATGATGAAGAAAGAGAAAAGAAGGTGGAGATGCAGAGACGGTGGAAACGAGGGTTAGAGAGGGGAGTCAGCACAGAAAAGACCAAGGGGGTAAGCTTCTCCTTGGAACGCGTACCTCCTATGGAGCCATTTTGATGCTAACAAGCCATCACCTCCCGTTAGCATTCCATTGACTCCCATTCATTTTGGCGTCACTTTGACAGCGAATGACTTTACATCTGAAGCGTTTAAAGACTTTATTTGTCCATTGTTTATTTCTAAAGAAACACGACAATGTATAAAAGGCTCCATTACCTTATATCTCACGTTATGGCCCCGTAGCAGACATTTTTATAAAAATAGGCTAACGATTGTGTCATAACCACGCAACTTACTGTCGCACAGTAGAGAAATTACCGTATAGTATAGGAGAAGCTTGCAGACAGTTTCAACTCACATTAGCTGTTTAAGTTTAATTACTAATGTTAAGTAGCATTTTAATGATCAATAATTAGCCTGTGCCCATGTTATCTCCTTACATATACCTACGCTCTCCGTCTCTGCTAGATTGTGAATGATTGACATTTCTCTTGGCACAGCTACCAGAAGACTTCCAACTTTCAGACAGGTTACTCACGTCACATCTAGTCTTCAAGCTCAGTTGGAGGCTGCTCAGTAACGCTCAGCCATCACCGGAAAAGTGCTTCTAATATCCTTCACTGGTCTCCATCCAGAGACACGGGATCTGTTGGTCCATTTTATATATGTCAATGGAAAAGACAGCCTAAATAAGCAATGGGAGAGGGTTTGAAGAAACAAAATAGATTGCAGTATAAAGAGACAGGTGAAAAAAAGTAGGGGTAGAGAAAGAAAAAGAGTGAGAGATGCAGACGTACAGTGAAAGAGGTGGCAGTGCCTGTCTCCTTTTGTGTTCCACTTGAATTCATCCCTTTCTGTCAGCCTTTCATTCACACTCCCTCGCTTGCTCACTCTGTCAATGTCATGTTGGCACCCTCTCATTCTTTTCCCCCCTTTCTTTTCGGCTTCTCGCCTTTTCACCCTCGCTCTATTTGTCTCCGTCCCTCCTCTCGAGCTCATCACTCTTCTCCCTCCCCTCACCTTCGTTCAACTCCTCTTACTTTCTTTCCTTCCTCCTCTGCCTGTGTTTCATGGGTTTCTATTTTTGCTGTCTTCAGTACCATCAATCAGGTCATTTAAAATATCCAAGTTTTAAAATGCAGTTCAGGTGGTTTGGGCATCTGGTAAGGATGCCCCTGGGCGCCTCCCTAGGGAGGTGTTCCAGGCACGTCCAGCTGGGAGGAGGCCTCGGGGAAGACCCAGGACTAGGTGGAACCAACCTGGCCTGGGAACTCCTCGGGATCCCCCAGTTGGAGCTGGTTAATGTGGCTCGGGAAAGGTAGGTTTGGGGTCCCCTGCTGGAGCTGCTACCCCCGTGACCCGATACCGGATAAGCGGCCGAAGATGGATGGATGTATTGTGGTTAAGATTTTATTATTAAGCATAACCGCAAATGTATTTCTATGTGAAAAAATCAGATATTAGATATTAGTTGCTTGTTTTATTCAAACCAGTCAGTTGGAAAAAGGCCAAAGGCCAAGTAATCATAGCTAGTTTGCTATTGAAAAAGTAATATGTTTTGCTCATTTAGTGTGCAACTATTTAGCTTGTTGCTCACAAGGTACTGTAGGTCATGTCTGAACAATATAATATTGCTAATGATACAGTTGTCAGCTCTGCACTTTAGCTGCTTGAGCTTTCGTTAGCTTCACAGACTGACAGGCCAAGCTACTTCACAGCTTTAAATAAGTTGACTTCCCTTTTCAGAACTTACAATGTAATATGCTTAAAACATTGATATGATGTGCTAAGATTTTTACCTGGAACATAATAACTAGTGTTCACTTTCCATCAACCGTTATTCATGCTCGTAAATGACCAAGCTAACTGCTAACAACCTGTCTGAAATGAGCTAACATTACACAGTGTTACTAGCTAGACTCACCACTCTCGTCTTTCTGAAGACAACGTTCTGGCTTATCAAACATCTAAATTAATTGTGTTTCTTTTCCTGCGAAAAGTGTAAATAGTGCAGACGAGACGACCCCTCTCTATACAGATGTCAGCTCATCACTTTAGCTACTTTAGCTAAAGTTACGTTAGCTTTACAGACTATCTCAGAATAATGATACGATAAGAAAAGGTTTAACTTGAAGATTTTGTCTACTGCTCGCTAACTAAACTAACTGTCTGTCATGCTACCAAGCCAACCTCTTAAGTGCTTTTTTCTTGAAGACTCGTTAGGTTCTCAAACAGCTTAGTTTTGTAGTTTGGGCAACTCACAGAATTAACGCTACAGCTGTGCTTGCAGGAGTATTTATAGGCCGCGATACATTTTGTAAATACTTTTAAAACTTGTCTTAGTGATGTATTTTTTAGCGTATTGGATTTGAAAACTTAAATCCTGATTTAGATGTAAAAAAAAAAAAAATATTCATTAAAATATCTCTTATTTTTTGTTAATAATACATTTTCTGTTCACTTGCAGTTTAAGAGGATAATGTAGTTGTTAGTCACTTTTTAATGAATTAGTCTTAAATTCAATTTCAGGCAGAATTAATTGGACTTGAGGTTCCAAAATAATTAAATTCGTGTTGTCTTACGTGTTATTATTCCTCAGCATTTCCCATAAGCTGTGTCTGATAACAAATTGGCAGTTTTTCCTTCTTTGTTTTTAATTTGATCTTAAATTTATTCCAGTAAGCATTCATTTGTCTTTCTAAAACATGCAGACACCCTGACAGTGCTCTCCATGCTTGCCCTTCCTTCCTACCGTTTCTTCCTTTTCCTTCTTACCCCATACATCCTTGTTTTGCCCCTCTTCTCCTCTTCTACCTCCCCCCACCTCCTCCCCACTTTGCCTTTCCCTCCATCCCTCTTTCTCCCTCCTCCATTCAACCCAGAGCAATTCCATCTCTCTCCCAGCAAACAAAGGGAGCTAATGACATGCTGACACCGAGCCCGATGATTGAATTCATTAGGCGTGCACAATAATTGCCAGGCGTGAGTGTGCACGCACCCATCTATTCAGAGGACAGCTGTCAAATAACAAGCAAGAGAGAATAGCTTTTTATTGTTGAGCTGGAAGAGAGAGGGAAAATGAATATGGAGAAAGAGTGAGAGAAGCACCTGTTGTGAAGAGAGAGAGAGAGAGAGAGAGAGAGAGAGAGAGAGAGCACTCAGCATGCCAATTAGGCTGCTGTGTTCATGTGGGGTTATTGGGAAGTTTACTGCCTGTGTGATGCACTCGGTATCACGATCCAGGTGCATAACATGTATGAATTTATTTGGGCAGTGTGTTTTTCTTTCTAAACTCTGACTTTTAGACCTTTTGAAATAAAGACATTTTTAGTGTAGTGTATTTATTCTTATGGGCTGAAATAAGTTTAGAATTTGGGTTTAGGCTTAACATCAACATTATGACTACCTGGGGTTAAAGTTGGGCATGTAATACTGAAGGACAATTGTTTGGAGAATTGGGATAAAAACAGTAGAACATCTAATGTAATAACACATGAAATACGTGTTGAGTTAACCACATCTATGGCATTTTTAATCCAACTATAATCCATAAAATTTGTTATTGGACATTACAAGATTTTCCGAATCCGTTTCAAATTATTTTTGTTTAAACACTAAGTATGAGTAACAGTGAGTCAGTATGCACTCAATAATATATTATAATGTTACCGGAAAAAATGTCCTGACAGATGTACAGATATGAAATGAGACCAATATTTTTAAATCAACAGTTTCTATTCTTGGCTGAATGAAACGTCAGGATGTTGTGTACCTGGAGCTGCTTCACAGTACAAGCTCTTAATCTGCATACATTTGGCTTTATGCCTTGATTTTACTGTACATGGCACACAAACAAGTGTTTAATTGGCGGCTGTGGCTCAGGAGGTAGAGCGGGTTGTCCACTGACTCGTTGCAGGGTTGGCGGTTCAATCGACTACATTGCGTCCAGCTTAGGGTTGGGCGAACTGTCTACCGGGTTGTCTACTGAATTGGCATATGATGACGTCAACAGTGAAACATTGTAATGGAAAATAATCACCAACGCTGAAATCACTGAAAACTGAAGCCACACCATCCACCAGAGTTTAAAATTACAACACAAAGAAAGCGGAAATTGACTGACATCCGAGAAGAGTGAGATCCGGCGGAATTTCCGGTGGCACCGGAACAATCCCGGAAGTGGAACTTCGTGGATATAGACTACCCTTTGGTTAACCACAGGAACATGGGGAAGGCCTGGCAAGGTTGAAGGAGCTTTTGTTGTATTGCTTCTGGCTGGAATAAATGCATGCATGTTATGGTATAAGAGCTATGAACAGTTTTTAAATGGATCTGTGATCTGCTGTTGCTGGGTTGGGTTATTCATTATGATATTTTATGTTATTCAAGATACAGTAGGTTTGTTTTGCTGTGAAAGTCTAGAATCTGACTCTCCCTGTGTTTTTCTTTGTTCCACCCTCTTCCAGAAGAGCGAGGAGGACGAGTTGGTCCTGACTCCAGACGGGACCAGAGAGTTCCTGACCTTTGAGATCCCCCTTAGCGACTCCGGTTCAGCTGGGTTGGGTGTCAGCGTCAAAGGCAATCGCTCAAAGGAGAACCACGCTGACCTGGGCATTTTCGTCAAATCCATCATTAATGGAGGGGCAGCCTGCAAGGTACGATACAGGCTGCGGTTATTAATAGAGGCTTTGAGTGGAAATGAAAAGAAAGATTTAAAAGTGGAGTCTTATTCTTCTAAGAAACCTTTTTTTAACTAGCTTGAGGTAATCAATCAATCAATCAACATTTATTTATATAGCGTTTTACAGCAACCGACCGGTATCCAAAGTGCTTTACATCAAGTACAAGAATAAAACATAACTAACAAAAATAAATAAGTTTGGATCTAAAAAGAGTGCAATAGTGTCCAAATTCTCAGGGCAGCAACTGTGAAGGCGCGATCACCCCACAGTTTGTACCTTGACCGTGGGACCTCTAAAACCAGTTGATTTTGATACGATTATATCAGTCCTGGAAACCATGTTTTGTATATAAATTTGTGAATAGTTTCTATTTATAGGTATTTTGTTCTTACAGAGTGGCACTCACCCAAAGTTTAGGATCCGTGAGACAGTGTATGAGAATGCAGAAATACCAGGCTTTATAGAACACCTTAACACCTACTAAAACAATAGGTCTTAAAACTGCAGTGAGTAAAAAGCTTTGTCACTTTGTCACAAGGGCAATGCATGCGCAGAACAGCCAATAGGAACGCTCTATTTCTCTGAAATGACCTGTCATTGACCAAAGTCTCCTGTGAGGGCTAGATTTCCTTTAAGCCTGAATACAGAGCCAGGAGCAGCTGCAGAAGTCTAGTTTTCTCTCAGACCAAGGCAGGTTTATTTGTATAGCACATTTCAACAACAGGGCAGTTCAAAGTGCTTTACATGAAAACAGATTAAAAAAATAAATGAAAAACAGATTTAAAAGTTACAGTGCAGTATAAGAAATTAAACATTGAAGAGCAGTTTAAAAAGTTAAATATATAAAAGCAGATAAAATAGGAATTTCTCTTTATATGCTTATATAGATTGTCATACAGTGTCAACAATGCAACTTCAGTATAAGAAATAAACGTTAAAGTTATTTAAAGAAAGGCAACATCAAAAAGCTAGGTCTTCAGCCTTGATTTAAAAGAACTAAGAGTTGCAGCAGACCTGCAGTTTTCTGGGAGTTTGTTCCAGATATGTGGAGCATAAAAACTAAACGCTGCTTCCCCCTGTTTAGTTCTGACTCTGGGGACAACAAGCAGACCTGTCCCAGACCACCTGAGAGGTCTGGGTGGTTCATAGTGTAGCAGCAGTTCAGAAATGTATTTTGGCCCTAAACTGTTTAGTGATTTATAAACCAGCAAAAGTATTTTGAAATCAATTCTTTGAGGCACTGGAAGCCAGTGTAGAGACGTCAGAACTGGAGTGATGTGATCCACTTTCTTGGTCTTAGTGAGTAATCGAGCAGCAGCGTTCTGAATCAGCTGCAGCTGTCTGATTGATTTTTTAGGGAGACCTGTAAAGACACCATTACAGTGGTCAAGTCTACTGAAAATAAAAGCATGGACAAGTTTTTCCAAATCCTGTTGAGACATAAGTCCTTTAACCCTTGATGTATTTTTAAGGTGGTAATAGGCTGACTTTGTAATTGTCTTAATGTGGCTGTTATAATTCAGGTCTGAGTCCATGACTACACCAAGGTTTCTGGCTTTGTCTGTTGTTTTTAACATTGTCGTTTGAAGCTGAGTGCTGACTTTTAATCGTTCCTCTTTTGCTCCAAAAACAACCACCTCAGTTTTTTCATCATTTAATTTAAGAAAGTTCTGGCACATCCAGTCATTAATTTGTTCAATGCACTTATTCAGTTGTTGTATTGGACTATAGTCCCCTGGCGATGAGGTTATATAAATGTGTGTGTCATCCGCATAACTATGGTAACTTATTTTATTGTTTTCCATAATTTGAGCCAGTGGAAGCATGTAGATGTTAAACAGGAGAGGCCCCAGAACGGAGCCTTGGGGAACTCCGCACGTCATATTTGTACGCTCAGATGTATAAATCCCTATAGACACAAAGTAGTCCCTATTCTTTAAATAAGACTCAAACCACTTTAGTACTGAGCCAGAAATGCCAACCCAGTTTTCCAATCGGTCTAGTAATATGTCATGGTCGACCGTATCAAATGCAGCACTGAGCTCAAGTAATACTAAGACTGAAATTTTGCCACTATCTGTGTTTAAGTGGATGTCATTTAAGACTTTAACTAGAGCTGTTTCAGTGCTGTGGTGTGGTCGAAAACCCGACTGGAAGGCATCAAAACTGTTGTTTAGTGACAAGAAAAGGTTGAGTTGTTGAGAAACCGTTTTTTCAATGATTTTACTTAAAAATGGAAGGTTTGATATCGGTCTATAGTTGCTCATTAGTGACGTGTCTAGATTGTTCTTTTTTTATTATTATAATATGCTGAAAGATTATTATGGAATTTTTGCCCAACAAAGCCAGAAATAAAGTGCCTACAACAGCTTTAATATCAACTTAAACATTTTGCAGCCACTATAAGTGGATTTATTCAGCAGTGGAATTAGAAGCTTCATAGAAGACAAACTGCTTATCTCTGCTTAACCTGATGTAGCTCCCTTTTATTGTGAGCTTCACTCTTACTTATTCTAGATAAACTCAACACTGTGTCTATATAAACACACACACACACACACACACACACACACACACACACACACACACACACACACACACACACACACACACACGCAAAAGGTCATAGAAGGCCTTAAGTGTAACTTTCTAATATCTGGGCAGTGGTGGCCTAAAGGTTAAAGAAGCGAGCCCCAGACCGGCAGGATAAAATCTGGGTGGGGAAAATGAAAGAGCAGCGCTTGTCCCTCCCTCATTACCACCACTGAGGTGCCCTTGAGCAAGGCCCTTAACCCCAACCGCTCCAGTGGAGCTGCTCAGTGGCCAGCAGATCAGACTGTGGTTGTACTGGGCAGCTTCCAGGTATGAATGTATAACTGTGTGAATGTGACAGGTCGTCATTGCAAATGAGAATTTGTTCTCAATCACTTTACCTGGACAAATAAAGGTTTTAACACACACACACACACACACATATATATATATATATATATATATATATATATATATATATATATATATATATATATATATATATATATAATTAGTTTTTTGTCAGAAAGTGACAGAATAAGAGAGCGATGTCATGCAACAAATTGGGTACATCCAACTGAGTCGATATTTAAAATCCCTCCATATGTCCTTAGCAAGGAAAGTGAAGTAAAATGACCTTTCTGTTCCTCGGCAACTACAGTATAAAGAAAAGCTTCATCGGTGATAAAAACAAAGTGCGCTATTTTCTGTTGCTGTCTGTAATGCTGCGCTGCTGCAGTCAATTTCAATAGACTTTCAACTTAATTGTTTTTCCCACAAACCAGCTTGTGTTGACAGAACATAATAATGGGCTTTCAAGCACACTTCTCTGTAAGAGATTAGATCATAGAAACAGCATACAGTCTGTGAGTGAGACTGTTAGTCTGATGAGACAAAGGTTATTGTTAAACTGGGAGATATGGTTGCTTTTCATTTATCACACGTGCTGTTTGGTAGTTGGAAAATCACAGCCTCCATTCTGTGTACTGTTAGGAGTTTAAACACCAATAGAAACCCTTTTCTTGCTCACCAACAGGACGGCCGGCTTCGAGTGAATGACCAGTTGATTGCTGTGAATGGGGAGTCGCTATTGGGCAAAACCAACCAGGACGCCATGGAGACGCTACGCAAGTCCATGTCAACGGAAGGCAACAAACGCGGGATGATCCAGCTCATTGTGGCCAGACGAGTGGCCAAAAGAAATGAGGTGAGGAAATACAAATGAAAGCCGGATTGGATTGAGACCGGTGTGTGGCTGTGAATTCTTGCCATTTTAACTGTTCTCAGAAGAGTAGGGACAATATTTGGGATATACAGTATGTCTGAGTAGGATCAAGTCGGCGATAGCTATGTAGATAGATATCAGCAGGGCTTTAAATTTACACCCGCCAACCTGCCAGATGTGGGTAAAAATTCACTTTGGCAGGTAACATTGTAAAGTTAATAGACAATTTGCCTAGTGATTGATGCAAATAACACTGCATTTGTTTGAGTGTTGCCAGATTGGTCTCTTTTCCGCCAAGAAATTTGGGCGGTTTTGTGTATGTTTGGATTGAAAACGTACTGTTTATCTGGCAACACTGCTTGTAGTACTAATCCTACATTTCCATTATCCTTTAACACTATGTTGTGGCGTGTCAAAAACCGTTGGCTACGTGCCTAGCGTGTGTGGTATCGATTAGCAGCTACGCTGAAATGGAGGAGCCGAACGGAACGGCACGGGGGAAAAAAAACAGACGAGCTGAAATGAATTAGTAAAGTTAGTTAGGAGAAAACAAAATGTGGCTAGTGGAAAATCTAGCTGGTAACTCTACTAGCCATGTTGGATGGTTATCCAAAAAATTATTTTAAAGCCCCGGATTTTTAAAGTAGTCAGATTAATACAGTACTCTGAAAGGAAATTGCCATTTCAACCGATTTTTCTGATCACCTAACCTGAATAATGTCATAGTTGCAGTCTGCATGATCATAACATCACATGGGCTAACGGCATCTAGATACACCTTATAATCATTTTTTCATAGTTTTGGTAATGTATAATGATAGCATTTTACTTCTAGCTGTCTTTGCTGAGATCTGGAGGTGCAGCAGCATCATTAGATACATTTTACAAAAGGAGTCCAACAAGTGGCCACACAGGTTTTACACAACTCCCCAGTTTAACCATTATGTATATACAGTATGTATATGTGAACCACTTAGAAGTGAAAACAAACAAAGAATATTAAGACCATTAAAGTTATAACCCCAAACTATCTATGGCAATTAGATTTTGCAGAGCTATTTGTTTTACCAGAAAGTAAAACATCAGCACCTCTATGAAAATAAAACCCATGTTGCGCCCAGATAGCTCAGTTGGTAGAGCGGGCGCACATATATAGAGGTTTAGTCCTCGACGCAGCGGTGCGGGGTTCAACTCCGATCTCAGCCATTTGCTGCATTCATGTCTTTATCTGTCCTGTCAAATAAAGGCCTAAAAAATGCCCAAAATATAATCTTTAAAAAAAAAAAAAAAAAAAAAAAAAAGAAAACCCACATCAAATTGACTCATACTGCATTGTATTGGTTTAAACCACTAACCACTAAAATGGTCTTATTTTGAATGAGGCCAGTCATGGCTGTAGTCAAGTCCACCTTCGTCAAGTCCAAGACCAGGACTAGTCGAGACCGAGTCAAGACCAAGAAAGTCCAAAGAGATTCGAGACAGAGTCAAGACAGAGTCCAAATGAGAGACAGTCAAGACTGAGAAAGAAAGGATCAAATTGGGCCATATTATTTTACTTTACACTACCGGTCAAAAGTTTGGGGACACTTAGAGATTTCCATTCCACTCCATTCCAGACAGAATACCAGCTGAGATCAGTTGCATTGTGTTTTTAATCAGGGCAGCAGTTTTCAGATTACATCATGTGATTACATAATTGCAAAAGGGTTCTCGACTGTTGTAGACAGAAGTGGCTGAAGAAACGCTTGAAATCCATGCTTTTTGGTAAGGGTGCTCCGATCAGGATTTTTGAGGCCGATCACCGATTGCCGTGAGTAGTATCGACCAATGCAGATCACCGGTTCTATTTGAAACCTTCTATTTATCATGTCATATATTTATCATATATTAATTTAAGACTCTTAACAACAATGTATAAGTATTAAAATTAACAGAAGATAATGTTTTGTGAATTGTCAACGGTTTACTTTTATTGACAGGAAACGTTCAACATTCCACTTCCTCTGTTAGAAACAAACAGCTTAGAGCTGAACATAGAGCTAAAGCCTTATTCAGAATAAATTACAAAACAACTGTCAGGGTGTTCTTCAGTGTGTTCCAGCAGGGTGGGGACACTTACATTTTTTACCAGCCACTTTTTCCAGAATTCAAATTTCTAAAAGTGCACTATCATATTTTGAATTGCTTTATTAAATTATTTTTTTTATTATTAATACAATGTATTTATTATGTGTCAGTAGCTTGTTGATCTTTACATTGTTAGTTAATTTCTTATCCTGGCCTGGGACACACATTCATACGGTTTGATAAAGGACTTATTGGACTTTAACTTATCATTGCACTTACAATAACGAGCATAGCTGTCCTCTATTTAGGTCATCGTGTCGTCTCATCTCCGGTTTTTCCTGCATCCACTGTGTGTGTGTGTGTGTGTGTGTGTGTGTGTGTGTGTGTGTGTGTGTGTGTGTGTGTGTGTGTGTGTGTGTGTGTGTGTGTGTGTGTGTGTGTGTGTGTGTGTGTGTGTGTGTGTGTGTGTGTGTGTGTGTGTGTGTGTGTGTGTGTGTGTGTCGTCAGTGCGGGGTAGAACTGAGTAGCAGAGAGCCAACAGGATTAAAACAGCAGCAGCTTTCAAGCGACTTAAACATCGTTACAGTCTACATTGATGTTAAAATGTCTACAGGTTGGCAGGACGGTCTGAAATGCTTTGCGTGGTCTTTCGCTGTACGTTTTGTCAATGCGCCACTTGTTCAAAAAGTACTTTATATTTTTCTTTACTTGGCCCTCAACAGCTTGTACATCCATAGATACTGCTGACTCCGCGGCGGGCCTCTTAACACCGGGGATATGTCGCCACATTTTTTAACAGATAATTTTCCTTTCGTCTGTACCTCAGCTCAGCTAGCTAGCTACATGGCGTCCCGGACTAGCGCTGAAAACTAGCTACTCGACTATGTGTGGTCAAAGCCCCGGCTGTGAACGGTTTCATTTCCTGTAAGTTCTTCACAATAAAAGTCCTCCGTTATTTTGGTATTTGAATGTTTTTATTATGAAGCAGCAAAATCCGGAAATGTTGGGGATTCATTAGCAGTAACGTAACGCGACTCCTATAAGCATTGTGCATTGTTACTTAGCAACAGCATTCTTTGACAAAAACTGTCCAATCCATTACAAGGATACAAGGCTAATTTCCCACCCTGGTTCCGAGGCACTTTTTTTTGACCAACTCGGGGAGACTGATCAGTCCAACTGCTTTTTCTGCCAACGGTCAGCCGTCTGGTTGGTGTGTAACTTAGCTGCATATAGAACATTTTCTCACGAGTAGTGAGTCATCTGATTGTCCTTTATGGAGACCACCGATCAAACTATTTAAAGCCTTTATCGGCCGATAACGCCCTTACTTTTTGGTCTAAACGTCATACCCAAATTAAAAGTGGTACAGCTCCCATATACTCTGACACTCTGGGGTGAGCCTGATATCACTGGAAAGGTAACACTCTCAAGTTTTTGTTACAAGTGTCAGGGTGACACTTCTGTGATACTGTAAATGTACAATAGCAAACCATTAGGGAATTGCCTCATGAGCAGCAGTGAGTCATTTCATGAAATAAAAGTAAGTATTCAGGTCATAGAAGTTCACCAACCCCTCCCACGCACGCTCACCTCCCTGTAGGCAGCTGGAGAAAAGAAAAAACATGGCTGCGAACTGAGCTACACAACTTCTTTTTTTTTTTTTTCTCCCCTCAATGTCATGTTTTTACATTCTCTGTACATCTTGGCCTGTCGCCTGCTTGAAAGCCGAGGCTGAGTCTGTGCACCGCTGCAGTGTGTCTGTATGGGCGCGCACGTCTGCGTGCATGTGTACGCCTCTGGCACTGCCTGGCTTCCCCGCTCTCCTTTTCCAACCTGGTGTGTCAAAGTTTTGATTTCCCCTTGGCCCGTCTGGTAATTGAAAGCAGAGGCTAAGCCTGGAGGTGTGTTTTGTGTTTGTGTGTCTGTGTGTGTGTGTGTGTGTGTGTGTGTCTGTGTGTGTCACTGTGTGTGTACATACACACGTCTTTGTCTGCACACACATGAGTGTGTAGTTTGTGCTTTTGTACATCCTACTTATGCATGCATTTGCAAGGATCTTTCTGTGTGTTTGTTTGCAACCAGAGACCCTGCGTGCATGTGTGTGTGTTGCGGCCATGTCAAGGCAATGAGACTTAACAGACAGCATTGGTGGATGAATAAAATTAGAACGCTTGGAGTCTCGTCAATCTCTGCTTACATGCAGAGCCGGAGGCATGGCCTAAGGCTCGCCAAGTGTCTGGCTATTTATAAGAAATAGTGTCCAAGACACTGAGGAGGAAAACAACAATTCAATACACTCGTACTCCAAGAGACTGCTCTGAGCTGATTTAGAGTCCCTATACTGTATATTCTGTATAACTCATAACCAGCTGTCCATCAGATATTTGTTAAAATAATACCTAGTTACTATGAGGTGAAAGCTGTTGCTTAATTTGACATATTGTCATACACTACTGACATATGGAAAATAATCCTGAATTTACTTTCCTCGCCATGTCTCCATCCCTTGACAGCCAATCTCAAATCAATCTCAAATGTTTGCCTTTGCATAAAATCACAAGCCCTATTGCCCCCATTCCTTCCTCCATCCCCATAGAAACACAGTGAACCCATTGCAGCTGACTTCCTCATCACCGTCGGCACCCGATGGGATCAAGACCTTCCCGGAGCTCAATTATCATCCTGAATATGCGATGTGCTGCAGTGTGATTTGTCGATGTGCCCTCAGTAGGGCGAATCCCCTCAGCTATCACTGAGGCATTAGACCTCGACCCTGTCAGTTGGCTAATTCATTAACTATCTCATTGAGAGTCAAGAGCATCCGCACGCCAGCAGTCACAGCACCATATGGCGAGGCTAGAAACACGCTTGTTTTTGCCAAAGATTTGTTGCATCCGTGTGAAGGTCTGATTGGTTCCGTTAGCTGTGAATCGTGCCATTTCATTTGTCCAGTAAATGGTCAGATTTTATTCCTACCTAAGATGTTGGTCTGATCAGAAGTTAGTGTTAAACCTGTGACTACCCCCTTTATAGCGTTGGTCGCATTTAAGTTTGCTAGAATCTGTACTGTTTTCTGCTGGAGCAGTTGGTGCCTTGCTCAAGGGCAGGTAACTAAGTACATTTACTTAAGCACTTAAGAAACATTTTGAGTTGCTTGTACTAGGGACTGGACGGTATGCTTTTGTCCCGATTGATTCTTTCATGATACTTAAGTACTGGGATTCAATAGTTTTCCTATTTTCTTTTCCTTCGTTGAGTAATACACTTCTAGAGACAATATATTGTGAGACATTTCTAATAACTTATTGTTTTCTAAGAACAACGCACATCACGTCAGTCAGTCTGACATTTATTTCCTTTGTAAAGAAGAACATAACATGGAATTTCTGCATTTCCTGCTTCCAGTCTGTTTTGCTGGAAACAGATATGATGTAGTCGCCGTCAGCGGTGGCGTATTAACAGAAAATATTTAGGTGAATGGATGGTAAAAAAATGTGATTCCTACAAGCGATTCTAGGGAAAATAATTGATTTTAAAAATCATTGCAAAAAAAGTTACGATGCATCCGATTCTTTTTCTCATCCCCAACTTGTCCCTTACTGGAGTATTACATTTTACGCTAAATTATACTTTTACTCCCCTACATTTACAGAAGGTACAGTAACTTGTACTTTATACTCAATATTTATTTTTAAGCTATAGTTACCTTACCGAGCAAAATTTAACATCCAAAACATATGCTCATCTAAGTGAGTTTATGCGTCTATATTCCCCCAGCTCAAACCCACATTAGGAAAAATATGTATGTTTTCCTTACATGGTCTATGTGATGTGTCAGAGAACTGTCAACACTTTCAGATATATGATTCTGGTGAAATACCTATTCATTGTAATCTTAATGTAAAAACCCCCCCACTAAAATCTACTTTAAATGAACAGTAAGCTAACATCCCTACAATCCACAATTCCTACAATTCTCCAGAGCAATTCTGAGTACCTGACCTTAGTGTCCTCAATGCTACAATATGGCCAACCTTCTAAATGATATGTAGTTATAGATTAATATACCCAACGGTATATAAGTTAAAATTGTCTCCACAGCAGGCAACATTTAAATGCTGCTAGCATGTAAATGCATCACCATCAACACTTTGATCCTTGAGTACATTTTTTATTGGACTACCACTGAGGGAGTCTAATTCGTGGTTGGTCAGGAAGTTCAAATATATTCAGTGTGGATATGTTAAAGTGGCTAACTAGTCTGAAATTCACTACACCTCACTCTTCTGCCAGCCTCCTAATGAATCAACACAAGTACTCTACTGTAAACTGGACTTGTTTGTTTACATCCAAGTCCATTTGGCGGTGGTTATTACATCAACTCAACAATGTAGTGAGCTGAAAGGCTCATTGGCCAAAGAGCTTCTGCCAAAATGGAATCCCAGCGTAGCGTTGATCGGGGTGATTTGGCTCCAGCATTGACTCCAGGGTTATCGCTCGTTATGCGATGCTGCCAATGGTTGTTGCTGCCGATCCTTTTGGCAAGAGCTGTCATCTTAAATGCAGAGACTGCAGCAAATCAATACAGTTAACTAACCAATGGACAAACGATGAGGGCCAAGACACACACACACACACACACACACACACACACACACACACACACACACACACACACACACCGTTCCAGGCAGTGGATGTGCGTTTATGGTTGACAGGGCCAGCAAATGGTCTATTTGTCCAGCAAACAAGAATGTGTCATCATGGCTCCTGAGGGAAATGTCAAGACGCTAGCAAGCTAACTATTCCCTGCGGCAGGGGAGTGCTAGCTCGCTAGCAGCCTGTGGCTTAACAGCCTATTGGAAATCCATGCTCATTTATAATGGTTACCACACTGCTAGCATTAGCGTGAATAGGAGCCCATGTGTGTCCATCCAGTATTGTTTGGCAAATGGCTAACATGATTGTGTATAGATCACAGACATTTTGTTCTAACTGTAAAAAGAGGCACAGCACATTCATTCATTTCCCACTCATGGTTATTTATATTTGTTAACCAAAATGCTTCTCAAAGGGCTTCACAAATCAATTTTTCAAAAGGATATGATAAAAGTTAGCTTTGGCTAACTGTTGCTGTTTCCAGAATAGCTTAGAACAGTATATAAAGTCTGTTTTATGAGCATAATCAGAGAGAATAAACCATACAGTACACAGCCAAAGAAGGGATCATCTTTATATTTACTTGACTGTGGAAGAACAAAGATTGAGTAAATCCAATCATTATTCTAAAATCACCTCCCTCCTCATTCAGGGGAGCCCAGGGAGCCCGCTGGGGGGCAGCCAGCAGACTATGAACACCTCCCTGGATGACCACGAGCGCCGGATCTCCCACTCTTTGTACGGTGGTCTGGAGGGCCTTGATGACAACTTGATGCCACGACAGGGCATGATGCCACGCACAATAGGTGAGATTGACATGTCTTTTGTTGGAACTCGTTTCCCTTTGGCTTGTGGTACTCCTCCAACTGCTGCTGACATTAACATGGAGATTTATGTGAGTTTTCATATCGATCAGTCTGATGCCATGCTATGTTGCTACACTAAGACTGGTATTGGTGCTCAGTATTATATAGAATATAATACACTTTATTGTCCCCGAGGGGAAATTTGTCTTGGGCATAGTGCTACAATCTGTTGCTTCACAACACAAACATTTAACAGAAAAACTGTTCCAAAATCAATATAAAAACAAGAATATAAGATCATCAATGAAGCATCTTAGGACATAAAGGAAGACACATATGACTGTACAGACAATAAGACATCTTAAAAAGTGACTGTAAAAATTAAAGTGCTAATTGCAAAAAGTGCTGGTGTATTTATTGCACTTTTGCTCTGTCGTGCTAAGATTTACTATTGGAGTTCAGCAGCTTGATAAACGATAACTTAAGTCTGTTTGTTTTTACATCTCTGCACATGGGATCTTCTCCCTGATGGCAGAAGTTCAAATTCAGGAAAGAGAGGGTGTTGAGAGTCTGCAGTGAATTAAGAATGGTACTACATAGCAGACTTTTGAGTGCAGCATTTACATCTCCCTTCTGTTAGTGTGTGTGTGTGTGTGTGTGTGTGTGTGTGTGTGTGTGTGTGTGTGTGTGTGTGTGTGTGTGTGTGTGTGTGTGTGTGTTTTCCTGGTAGATTCTATGGTCCAACCTGTCAGGTTTTGTCAACACAGAATACAACTCTGTCATCTGGTCTCAGTTCCTGGCAAGACTCGGTGGCTTTTAATGTCTCTGAAAATGTCAGGGAGAGAGAGAGAGAGACGGAGATGGAAAAATGGCCCCTGGAAAATGAGTTGCTGCAGACGCTCAGCTAGTGATTGATTCCAGGGGGTTGTTTTGTGTGTGTGTTTTTGAAAGTGTTTGTTTCTGTGTTAGTTTGCATGCTTATCATTCTCTCCGTAGGTGACCTGATCTGTCATTGCCACTGATGGGCAGTCCCGCGTTAGAAGTAACGCGTTACTGTAATCCGATTTACTTTTTTCAAGTAACGAGTAAAGTAAGGGATTACAATTGCAAAAACAGTAATTAGATTACTGTTACTTCCCCGTAAGAAGGCTGCGTTACTGCGTTACTTAACCGAGATTTTTGTTTCGTGAGACTGTCTCGTGAGTGACAATGACGTAGGAGCGCCGCGACGTCAGTGGTAAACAGAGACATGTGTAGTGTTGAACAAGAGACAACATGGAGCCATAGACAGTATATAAGAAGAGCATGGAGCGGGGGAGAGAGCAGGACCACGCAGCATTTAATGCTTGGAAGTACCGACATTACTTTGAGTTTGAAGGTGACAAAAACATCAGCGTCCGCTGTACACTCTGCGTGGGAAGAAAACTTAACTACAGCGAAAAATTCCGCCTCAAATCTGAGCAAGCACCTAGCAAGCCGGCACAGGAATGTGAAACGCACTGAAAAAATCCCTGAACCCCCAGCTGACATGACCGCTGCGGCTACATCCAGTTCCACCGGGCAAACCTCCGAGGGCCCCTCTCCTGCTAAACAGGTGGAAATAGACTTAAAGCGACAGGACTTAGTGCCGCTGAGCTGAAGAAGCTCGTCGCTGGCTATATTGTCGAGGACATGCTGCCAATTTCCACTGTTTTAATCAGGTCGTGCATCATAGTTTTGAAAAGTAACTTAACTAGTAAAGTAACTAATTACTTTTGAAAATAATTAATCAGTAAAGTGGATTACTTTCTTGGAGAAGTAATCAGTAATCAGTAACTAATTACTATTTCCAAGTAATTTGACCAACATTGGTCATTGCTTAAACCACTGACAACAAGTGAGTGTGTGTTGGACTAGGTGAAAGATGGTGTAACTGCTGTGTTCAGTTCAGCGAGTACAAAATGCCCAAACTGTCTTTGTACCTTTGTCCTCTTTTTGTGTCTTTGCATTTCTCAAAAAGACCAAAATGATCCATGTCATTAGGGACGCAAAATACTTCGACCTCTTCTTCTGCTGAATTAGTATTATTATGTATCTTCTATTATTAAGAACATACACAAAATACCTTAATTGTACATTGATTAAGCAGAAGAAGAGTTGGAAGAGTTGCTACACCAACTTTGAATCTGTTTTTGAAATTAGCATCTACCAACTCTGCCTCATTAATCAATGCAACACCATGTGAAAGTGTGAACTGTGTTTTCCTTTTATGCAAATTGGTTGACATCGACACTGAGTTGTTAGTTCAATAGAAAACAAAGTGTGACTGACAGAGGAAGTGTTAATAGGTGAAGTTCCAGCACGCTGCCACAGTTCATCCATGCTTAACAAACAGCGAGGGCTTCTAATGAGCGTACAGGGTACAGATACTGTATTCAGGAGATTGACTGCTCAACAAGATCACCAAGCCAACCAGTAGAGCTGTAACAATTCCAAATGTTGCTGTACAATTAATTGTCTGAGACATATTTGCGATTAACAACATAATCGTCTCTTTCAGTCAAATTTAAAAAATATATATTTATTGATTACTTTTTTTTTTTTTTTTTAACAAATTCAAGTTTTGAATGAATCCCAGTGTACATCTTTTGGTTATATCACATGTCATGTGACCCAGATAATCAGGGCTGAAAGTATTCCGGCACCGTGCCGGATCTCCGGCGTGCAGCCGTGAGGGGAAAAAAATAAAACTGGGAACTTTCATGCCGTTTTATTATTTTCGAGTCTATTGATTTCACCTACCAATCATATGAGAGGAACGCAGCTCTAACTAACGCAGGGCTGAAGTACTCGGGCCTGGTGCCCGGTTTCTGGCGTTTGACTATTTTAGAAAAATAAATAAATTAAAAAGTCCACATGGGATTTGTTTTGCTGTGCTGGATTTAACCAATCATCGAACTTCCACCTACCAATGAAACGAGTTCTAGCCAATCAGATGCAAAGTAGGGCGGGTCTTTGCCGAAAAGCGAGAGCGCGGTATGGTCTCCGTGGTAACGCGGGTAAAAAATATGGATGCAAAGTTGATCAAACTTGGAGCATGTAGATCCAGCTTTAGTTGAGAAAGGAGTTAAAAACAAATGGCGCTAGGCATGGATAGAGGACAAGATGAAACGGGTGGAGACGGGAAGCTGTTTAGCACTTGGTGCCTCAAATTGAGGGAAATCGAGGAAGACACTGTACGGCAGCAGCGGTGAGAAAGTGCTGCTAGTCATTAGATGCTAGTCACAAAGCTCCGGTCCGTGCACTCTGTCATACGAGTATGTTTACAGGCAACGACGGCTACCGCTGCTCCTTCACTGACCGACCGTGTCTGTGATACAAACAATACGTGTATGCACGTTCATAGCGGAACACGATTTGGCATTAACGATGGCCGCTGTGTAAAAGTTATCTGAAGCCAAAACTGCCCCGACAAAGCTGTCTGTTTGGAATCAGCATGGCAGGTATTTAAACATCACGGCCTTGTCCCAGAGTTTAGACGACTAGCTATATGAAAAGATATACAATGCGACATTTTTAATAAATGTACATGAAGCAACTAATATCAACACGGACAAAATCATGAATGTACTAATTCTCTTTTTTGATGATGACCTGGCCAAAGTAACAACACATCTAGAACGTTTTGTTTTCACAATGATTCATTGTAGGATTATGAAAGTATCGCAAATGTATCCAAAACTTTTTGCTTCTTAAAAATTATGACTTTTGTTATTGAGTAATTCAAAAAAAAAATGTCAGGCTCAGGATTTTTTTTCACTGTAAGCCCTGCATAATGTGATAACAGCCTATGAAGTAAACCACGCCTCTTTATTATCATAAAACATTTTTTTCTAACTGTATTCCCCCTCGTCATTTTTGTTGCTATGAACGTGTATATACAATTGAAATAATAATATATAGTCCGATAAATAATCACTTATATAATTACAATTTGGCATATCCAAACAAAATCAACAATTACCAGTCATTTGCCTTAAAGCAACACTGTGTAACTTTTCCCGCTTCGGTCTCCCTACAGGTTGGAAGTGGAATTGTCCATTACATTACATTGTCCGGTCCATTCGAACTACAGATCCGCTACCCGATCTGGCAAACTTGCATAATGAAATGGACAATTCCGCTTCCAACTTGTAGGGGGACCGAAGTGGGAAAAGTTACATAAGCCTCTTTCCGACCAAGTAGTTAGAGGAACGTGGTTATAGGAACAGTCCAGTTCTACTAACTACTCTTCCCCCAAAACCGGTTTTTTCCATTTGCATTCACACTGGCCAAGTGGCCATAGGAACTAACCTTTTGTTATTATAATCACAGCCATCTAACCACCACCTTTTCCAAAGGGAAAAGGGAAAAGACCCTGCCCTGAAGTAGGAGCTGAAAGAGTTACAGGAACTTAATAATCACCAAATTGGTCCAGTCAGAACACGAGAAAAAAAGGGTTGTAGGAACGTTATGTTCTAGGAACTGCAAAAATCCCTCCGGTCGGAAAGCGGCTATAGTGTCGCCTTAAGACCTTAGCCAATGTTAGCAATTAATTGCGTTTAAACAAAGAAACCGCGATTATGTAAAAAAAAAAATTTACAATAATTGTTCCAGGCCTACCGACCAGATGAGCTGCCGACAGGTCCATTGCTTTTATAACCGATAGAGGTAACATATTGCCACCAGCTGGACATAGACATACAGTAGCAACAGTAGCTGAAAGCTGGAGAGGTAACGTGGAGGACTACAGTTACCAGGACAAGAAAAATCGGATCGATTAAATGCAAAGTATTCAATGGTATTTATCCCTCTGCCCTCACTCTTACCTTAGTAAACATTAAATGATCTTCGAAATGTGGATCAGTTAATGATCATCAAAAACAGGAAGGATTATAAACTAAAAGATAATATTAATAATTTGTTCAGCGCTTTTCTAGAACCCAAGTGCCAAACAGAAAAACAAAAAACGTTAAAAGCGTAAAAAAGCACATAACATTGCAGGGACAGACAGCAATTGAATTTCCCCAAGAGGGATGTGTAAGTATTTCGGAGCTCCGACCGGGAATGTCATTGCAGCCGACATGGACGATACCGCCCTGGGCGAGGTTGCTGGACATCTCACCTTAGCGCCTGGAAAGCAATAAAGTCGCTGCTGATTTGTTTTCTTAACGTTCTTCAAAAATCTCCAGTGAAAACATGGCGCTGCTCACCTTGAATGAGCTCACGTCAGTGCTGTCATACCGTTTAGTGACATCCGACCGCTCATCCCATGAGGACTAAAATAAAGTGTGCGTGTCCCCGGTGGCACTGGCAGGATTATATTTTTTGTACGCACAAGAAGCGCCTGCCCGCTGAATCGGTTAACTGCGCCAGAAATCAGCTGTTCTTATAACATTTCATGTGTATGAGAGTGTACTTATCGTATCATATACTGACCAGATGATGAAAATATTTTACTGAAGTGTTTTGTAAGAGAGAAAGAGAGAGAGAGGTTAATGTGCTCAGAGCAGACAGCTGTCACGGAGATATGAATAACATTATTTCTCCGTGTGCCATGTCAACATCATATCCCGAATATGATCAAAAACGGGATAAGCCTCATAACCGCAATATTCATGTCCATGTTAACACACATGATTCAAACAACATGCTGTAGCTCCGTCCGTGGGTTTAGTTACTCGGCGTCCAGCAACCAGTTTATCTACAGATCGAGTCCTAAACATGAAGATTGTGATTAATAGTGGATGGGTTGTTGGTGAAATAAGGTATAATTAATGAGACAATGATTCCTGTGACCAGAGCAGAGAGCAGAACAGAGCTGCTGTCGGCTGCTGCTCCTGTGAGCATTTACGCATTGTTCTCATTAGATGCGTTTCACGTCTCACAGAAAACAAATGGACGCACAGTGCGTACAGGAATAGGGCTTGCGGTGCCACTGCCCCTGACTCATCAATTAAATACACAAGGAATTAATTACCAACACCTGCTGCTTATTGATCCTCCAACATGTGGGCTTTTGTGTGTTGCTACACTGCAAGTTGGCAGGGCTAAGCAGGGAAATGAAGATGTCAGGCTGGCTCCAGTGGCCTGTTTCTTCCAATATTTCACCTAACCTTAACAAGGCGGGACACCAAATGCAAGAAACCTACTCTATAATCACTAACTATCACAGACACATGAGACATTTCCCTGCTTATTAAACACTTAATCCACCCAGTGTAGTGTTTTTTTCTTTCCTGACCACCTAAGGGAAAATTCAACCCCAATTTGTCATGTCAAATATTTTAGGTCTTCCATGGTTTCTGAATCTGTTCAAGTCAAGTCTGCAATTTGGGACCCCCTCGAAAACGGGATGATTCATCTCAAGGGGTTTATCCTAATGAACTCATTTTTTTCTCTCCATGCGCTTGGCTTGACCTCGAGATATCAAAGCAGCACAGTTATGGAAACATCACTTTGCGGTTTTGTGTCAAAGAGATTGGAGAGGTTGGGGAAGGATTAAAGCTTTATTTGAACCGTTGTTTAATTTGCCAGTGTGGGCTGAGCACAGGATAAAGCCCAGCAGGCATCCCCCTTCGCTCAGCTTTTTATAGGTGCTTTTATTTTACTTTATTAATTGGAGATTGATTCTGAAACAAGTTCCCCAATTGAAGATCAAGACCACACACATTACAAGATTTCTGCCCATATGAAGACAGAACTCTTCTATGGAGTAGTAAAGTGCCTTTGTGTTTGCCAGATTTTCATTTGAAACAGTATTAAAAGCAAATTAAGTTAACATGCTTCAGAATTATGTTTTTTTCTCCCAAACACAAATTCATGTAATTCATTTATTTTTCTTTGACTATATTTAGTGAAGAGTTGAGGTCCAAAATGGCCTTTTTTTTTTAGTGCTGAACCAATGCATGAGAAATTAATGAGGTTTTTGTTGTTGTTGTTGCATTTTTCTGTAATTGTAACAACTTTTCAACGAAAAAGATCACAATATATAAAAACATTGCATTGGAACGATTTCTTTAGAGAGCAAGCCCGTAGCCAGCCTAGTGGAAGGGGGGTGGCGTTCTTTTTTTCAAAAAGTGGACGTTTTTGCTGTTTTTCCCTCATTTTCTATTTAATCATGAGGTTCAAATACACCATTTTGGTGACTTTTTATGTACTAGTTTGTGCTGGTTTAGCTTGTCTGCCGGTATCTTCAAACCACCCTAACCACCCGACATTTCAGAGACAGATCTCTCAAAAAATGTGCAATTTAAACCCAAACTATCCGCATGGCTACAGCAGATACCAACAGACGAAGTGTTGTGTCATTTGGTTGAACCAACCCTTTTAAAATACAGTTGGGCAACTTTGGCCAACGGTTGGGGCAGAGCTTGTGTAGACCTGCTTAAGGGTCTGTAACTTTTGTGGTGTCAAGTTGTGTCTCAAGTGTCGGAGAAGGCACAAGCTAATGTATTGTTGCCACATGCAGTGCTTTCTGTGCATTAACAAATGTTGTGTTTCATAAACCGAAAGCGTTGGGTCATGACTAGGCATGGGCCGGTGTGAGATTCTGACGGTATGATAGCCTTCAGCAAAAATATCACGGTTTCACGGTATTGCAGTATTGCAATTACAGCTCTGAAATGTATTAAAAGTCATAAAAGACACAATGTATTTGATTGTGAAATATACCATTGCTTACCATGCTCAGCAAACCTCCGTTAAATAAGCGTGTGTGTGTGTGTGTGTGTGTGTGTGTGTGTGAGTGCTGGGGGGGGGGGGGGGGGGGGGGGGGCTTTTACAGTTGCTTGCTTTAGGTCTTTTTCTCTCTTCGTAAGGGTGCCACAAAAAAATAAATGATGCATTATGCTTTCTTAGAAGACAACATCATTCCCATTCAGAACATATCAGCTTGCGTTTTGGCCCGTGCACACTCTTAGATCCCTCGCTGGCTTTCTGCACTCTGAGGATGCCAGGGATAAGAGAGAGACTTAATTATTCCTTCAGGCCAATAGCTTTCAAGGCCCAGCACCCCTGGCAATAACCTCCTTACTAATTATGCAAATAGACCGAGGCAAGACAAAATGAAAAGAGGAACAAAAAAAAACTCCTTTGAATGTCTCTCACCCCGTGTTATTCTCACTTCTTGCTATCTCCATTTTCATCTAAAAAATCTTTCCATCCCCTTTCTTTCCTCCTGGCCATTTTGTGTCTCCCCTTTTTCCCTCAAATATGTAGTAGTTTTGCACACAAAAAACATCTGATAATAGCCTCTCCCTGAGAATGTCAAATGAAATGCCTCCTAATGTTCCACTGCAGTTCTGTCACAAATGATTACAGCCACTGGCAAAGATAATGTGTGTTTTTTTGATTTGATTCTCAGGTGATGGGTGTGCGCTCCGTCCACATGGCAGTGCTATTGTTGCTGGTGGATGGCTGCCCTTGGGTGCTGGCACTAAAACAAAGAGGCGTTTTTTTTTTTCTCCGTTTACTAGGCTAGTGAGTTGACAGATTCATTGGCGTTCTGCTCGGTAGCTGCCAGTTGATTGTACTGCAGTTATTCAAACTGTGACATTGATGGGATTCTCAGTGTCGCGCATTGGACTGCTTAGGGAAATGGGATTAAGTGATTCTGTGAATGCACATGTTTGTGTGTGGACGGTTTTGTGTGTATAAAACGTGTGTGTGTGTGTGTGTGTGTGTGTGTGTGTGTGTGTGTGTGTGTGTGTGTGTGTGGAAAGTTTTATGTGTATAAGATGTGTGTGTGGTCAGAGAGAGAGAGAGAGAGAGAGAGAGAGAGAGAGAGAGAGAGAGAGAGAGAGAGAGAGAGAGAGAGAGAGAGAGAGAGAGAGAGAGAGAGAGAGAGAGAGAGAGAGAGAGAGAGAGAGAGAGAGAGAGAGAGAGAGAGAGAGAGAGGTGACCATGCTGTGTTAGAGGACTCACCCGGACTCCCAAATTCCTAGCGAATAACAAACGCACCAAGCAGGAGGGGGCTGAAGTAGCGTGCATGCACACACACACACACTAAAACAACTTTCACAGTTCAGTTACTGTGTTAAGTGCACACACTCACACACTTTTGCAGATGTAGTTCAGCACACCTATCCTTAAATGTGGGTAAATGCTCTTTTACAAACATGCAGTTGCATTCTTAGATACTTCTAACTGATGCACATACAAATGTCTTTTATTAGTTCCTTTTTTCTTTTTCATTATCAGCAATTTATTAAACAGCTATCAGGCTCCAGCCATGTCTATATCCGTCTATATCCGTCATTATCCGTCACTGTTTCGGCCGTTGGATGGTACGACTATGTACAACTTCCACATACTGCTACTTTAGAGCCTTTGTTCAAGAAAATATCCACGCACCATCCAAGGCAGGATATATATCCTGAAAAACATTCCGTCCCAATTTTAACACTATGTCTAATCTAGGTGGACCACACCCAAAAGGGGAAAGGTATTAAAGCGTTAAATTCATTTCCCAACCTATGTAAATGTATACCTCAATGCAAACATAAGTGTCTATACATATTCGACACAACAACCAGTGTAGCAGGATGCAAGTGAATGATGGACAGAAACAAACCAAAACTAAGAAAACACTAGCATGTCACAATATTTATTTTATATTATTATTATTATTATTATTATTATTATTTATTATTGACACGACAGTGGATATTAATGACACGATTTTATCAGTTTGTTGGGCGTTGCCCTTTGCTGCATATATATATATATATATATATATATATATAGAGAGAGAGAGAGAGAGAGAGAGAGAGAGAGTCGAAAACCTTAGTTCTGTAAAATTATTCTAAAAGTTCAGTCAGTAGTAGACAGACAGGTAGAGAGAGACAGGTACACAGAGCTAAACACAGTCAGTAGTAGACAGACAGGTAGAGAGAGACAGGTACACAGAGCTAAACACAGTCAGTAGTAGACAGACAGGTAGATAGAGAGACAGGTACACAGAGCTAAACACAGTCAGTAGTAGACAGACAGGTAGAGAGAGAGACAGGTACACAGAGCTAAACACAGTCAGTAGTAGACAGACAGGTAGAGAGAGAGAGAGAGACAGGTACACGGAGCTAAACACAGTCAGTAGTAGACAGACAGACAGGTAGAGAGAGAGACAGGTACACGGAGCTAAACACAGTCAGTAGTAGACAGACAGGTAGAGAGAGAGACAGGTACACTGAGCTTCAGAGCTGCCACAGACACAATCCTCAGTCCTCAATCAAAAGATTCGAAACTAAATTAAAAGACGAGTATACAGAACAATGGCAAAATGAAAATAAAATCCAACACAAACTCCTCTGTTATCAATCCGTGAACAGAGATATCCAATTGGCCGAATATCTCAAAACAAAAAATCCAAAAGAAATACGAATTTTTACAAAATCCAGAGTCAGTGACCACGAGCTGGAAATTGAAAGAGGTAGACATTTAAAAGTGTGGAGACCAAGAGAGGAACGAGTCTGTACACACTGCCACCAGGATATCCAAACAGAATTACATTTCCTATGTACATGTCCCAAATATGAAGACTTAAGAACCAAATATTTCCAAAAATTTGAAAAACCTATACCAGGCTTCACTACGAGGACTTTTTGTCTGAGGACAAAAAGCTTCCCTTTTTATTAAGGGAAGATAAAAGCACGGCATGGCTAGCAGCTAAATATGTCTTCTCCTGACACAGTACAAGGCTAAAGAAATAGAGAATTGTATATATTATCCTTTTTATTTTTCTATTCTTTTATTTATTTGTATTCTTTTTTTATATTATTGTTTCAACGTACCCTTTGAGGGACATGCACAGAATTAATTTAGTATCTGCATTTATATCATAATTATAATATGTTTACTTGTATTATTATATCAGATGTATTTACTCCTTGTCGTTTATATGTACGTCTGTTCTTATGCTTTGGCAACACAGATGTATTTTTTGTCATGCCAATAAAGCAACATGAAATTGAAATCAGACAGACAGACAGAGAGAGGTGCGCTCATAAAAGTTCAAACATTTAGAGACCGACAACCCCGTTAACAATCTCTGAAGGGTATCTGTATTGCGTTTTGCCTCTAAAACCGTGTTTGTATTCTTCATATTTATGTAGAATTATAATTTGCTCTTCTTATATAAAATATGCGGCTCTGGTAGATGTTTGTGATTGGTCATGCTGTGCAAACGCCGCCTCTTTTATGTGAACGCGCGTGTCGCTGGATTGGGAAACTAGTTGTTAACCACCGTGGTGACACAGCTTATGCAGGGCCGCCGTTGTTAGGTTAGGTGAAGCCGGGGAACTGAAATACATCCAGGGCATGTTGATCTGGATTGGTAGTACAGGCCTCTGGTCTCCGTCTTTAAAGCCCTAACTCTTTCTACAGACATACAAACTTCTCCCTGAACTCACAAGGCTTGTGAGGCATTGAAGCTGCCATTCTTTTGATACAGAGAACCCCCCCCCCCCCCCCCCCCCCCATTTCAAAATACAGATTAAAGACAAAGTCATGCGCTGCATTTCAGTTGCTTTTTAAGCCTTGCTTTTCAGAGCCTGAGAAGGAGGGCTATTTTATTTATTCGCCTCAGCTCGGGGAAGTTTTTATCTTTATTTGTGAGGGCACAGCTTGAATTAATCATAGTGTTTTGACATAGGAACACCATTGTGCTGCCAAACTCCACTTGGTGTAAGCTGATTAGCCAGGAGCAGTTTCACTCTGCTTTCAAACTTCAAAATATGTTTTGTGGTTTAAAGAGTTGCCCTGTATTTCTCTTTTCTTTTTGATTTGGTAAACTTGTTTTCCTGCAGTTGGCCCATTAAATGATTCCTGCAGTCTCACGCTTTTCACAAATAGATGAATGAACAAGGACGTGTAAAGAGCTGGGTAACTGACTAGCTTTTTCTAAGCTTTTACAAGTGTTTCCTTTTCATGTTGATACTATTTTTCTATCATCCTCCTACAGTAGGAGCTGAAAGACATAAGCGTTATTTTGTCAGGGCCTTAGTCCTATTTTCTCATATCTAAATTATTTCAATCAAATCCTGTTGCACTTACAGGTGTAAGAAAAGCATGAAACATTAACAACTTTACTATTATAAAAAATGATATATACTGATGGCTTTGTTGCAGAGAGTAAGCTGAAAAGTTGGATACCACTCTCATATCTGTGCATTATGTACGCAGCTGAGGCTAGGAGGTGGTTAGCTTAGCCTAGCACGAAGACTGGGAGCAGAAACAGCTAGCCATTGTCCAGAGTTCAGAAATACACCTACTATACTAGCTGTAAAATATTTGGATTCACATATTTGACATTGTTGGTTTAAACTGTTTGAGTCTTGCACTTTAACTGTTTCTTGGCAAAAAGGAGCAGTTGCACTATGACGTAACAAATTGAACAATGGAAAGAACCTGGCTAGCGGTTTCCCCAGTGCTTCCAGGCTTTATGCTAAGCTAAGCTACTAGCTGCCCAGCTCCAGCCCTGTACTTACGGTAACATACAGTACAGACCCACGAGTGGTATCTATTTTCTCTATTAACTCTTGCTGTATAAAAGTGCATATCCCAAAATGTCAACTTATTCCTGTAAGTATAAGATGCACAGACCTTTGTCAGGGTAGGTGATTATTCTCAAGCAAACATATGATAAAGCTTATTTTGCTTTCAGGTTCATTGTCAATGTAGACAACACCGCCTGTCTGTTGTGTTAAAAAACTCAACATTTTAGGCAAAGTTCTACTGGCATTTCTTTCCAACACAAAGTCATGAGAACTGCACATGAAAATAAACATGCAGTCCATATTCTGTTTAATGATATTTTGAATAAATTCAACTTGGCTTGTTTTGTTTGATCCCACATATTGTTAATGTTTAATACAAATGCAATAAGTCTCTTTGAACATGAAGATAAACTCCACAGACGAGGCTGACGGTCTATGAATAAATTAAAAGAATTTAGACATTAGAAGAATTCAAAAACATGATCTTGTTCCCTGCAGGAAACTATCAGCTCTCGCCAACCGTCAACATGCCGCAGGACGACACGGTGATCATAGAGGACGACGGGCCGCCGCTCCTCCCTCCCAACCTCTCCGACCAATCATCGTCCAGCTCCCACGACGATGTGGGCTTCACCGCTGACATGACACCGCCCTGGGCCAAAGAGCTGCCCCCTCAGAATGACAGGTGGGCAAACTTGAATTATTCCTAACACAGAGTCTTCTTTCAGTTCCTCAAACATAATGCTGACATAGATCTAGTGCTTTTCTAGTCTTGACGACCACTCAAAGCACTTTTACATAGTACAGGAACCATTCACACACATTCACGCACACTGTGGCTGAGGCTGCTGTACAAGGTGCCACCTGCTCATCAGATAAACATTTACACACATTAAAGGACAATTCCTGCGTAAAATGAACCTAAGGGTTAATAACATATGTGTACCGAGTCAAACGTTCTCTGGGACAAGTTTTCATGCTAATCTAATGCGTCTCTAGCTTGAAACAAGCTACCGCAAAACCGGTGGTTAGCTGCTAACGCTCAGCTTTCGGGGCAGAGGGTAAATCACTATTTTATACCACTAACAAGGCTCAGAATAGCACCAGACAAGCGGTACCTTGTTTAAAGCTTGAGACGCATTAGATTAGCATGAAAACATGTCCCAGAGAACGGTCAACTCTGTACACACGTTATTAACCCTTAGGTTCATTTTACGCCGGAATTGTCCTTTAACACTCCGATGGCGCAGCATCGGGAGCAATTCATGATCTGTATCAGCGTTTTATTTACCAGATAACAGATAAAGTTAATGAATTAAAAAGTGTTCTACTTTGGCTCGGCTACAGCTCTGTGTCTGTCCCTCTGCTTCAGTTTCTCTCACCACTGAGTCTGACTTCATGCCGTGCATGAAGTCAGTATTTTTTTAAATACTACTTACTTTACAATCAATTGATTGTTTAGTGATCAGAAATCAATGGCACATGGCCACCACATGCAGGGTGTGTATCTGTGTGTGTTCCTGTGATGGGGAAGGCTGAATCTTTCTACTGTATATAATGACTCCCAGAGCAGTCCCTCTGTTTCTCATCATGTCTTTATTTATGTTTGGGCCTGATAGGCATTTTCTCTCTTTCTCTCACCACAATCTCTTTTTAATGCCATCATCACTTTCTTTTTCTTTATTCTCCTCTTCTCTTTCCTCCCCTGATTTCTCTTGTCATATCTTATTTCGTTCCTCTTTTGTTTAACTCCCTTGTCTTTTCCTCTTCATAAATTGTTTTGTGTTTAGCTTTTTCCTCTTTGTTGGTCTCACTTTCATCTTTCTCTGCTTCTAATAATGTATCTGCCCCCCATTTACTTTCTTCTATGTAAAGCTCTCTCTTTCTCCTTTCTGTCTTTCATTTTTCTCGCCCATGCTGTCTTCCAACTTTGTTTCTTGCCTCCGTCCCTCATTGCCCCAACCATTCTCTTTTATTTTTCCACATATTCAGCTCTCCTAATTCTTTTTCAGATTTCCCTCCATCTCTTGTTCACTCTCTTAGTTTCCTTCTTTGAACCGGATGAGTTCAAAGAAGAGAGGTTCTTTATAACCTTTTCCACTTACACCCCTCTTTTAAATGTCTAATGCCACATCTGTGTTTGTTTTATTTTTCTTTCTCTTCCTGCTCTAGTACCTTTTGAAGTCTCCATATTTTATATAGAAAATGCTAGACATGTTATCTATACTATTTATCTGTCCTTCCTGTGACACAAATTACCCCGTGTGGGATCAATAAAGCCAATCTTATCCTACCTCCAGCTCCCTGAATCCAGATGAAAATAATCCAGACGGCAGCTTCCAAAGGGAAGGCTTTGGGCGCCAGAGCATGTCGGAGAAACGCACCAAGCAGTTTGGAGACGCCTCTCAGCTGGAGATCATCAAGACACGCAAGTCCAAGAGCATGGATCTAGGTACAACTTTCAAAACCTTTTCAAAATGATGTTCATTAGAGGAGCAGGAACTGACGGAGAATATGAAAACCTCCACCTGCTTCCAGTCACACCATACATGAACATGGCACATCCATATCAGCTGAAGGAGGTAGCCTTAGCCTGTTGGTTTGCCCTTTGTGTCATCATTATTTCTCGTTCTACAATTTTTAAGATACAGTTCAAGGGTTAAGCATTAGCTACAGTACTTCTTCAGCCATACATTGTTGGTGTCAGAATATGATATGGATGGATTTACTGTATACCGGGGGATTTACAAGTGGTAAACCCAGGAGCACAAAACTTGTTAAGTGGTACAATTCCCTGTTCTTTCGCCCAACAAACTTAGAATATGTACGGAAGAGGATTAGGGCCACGAGTTCTGAGAATTCTGACTGATCTCATGAAGTGGTGTATGTATGGCACGCCAATTCATATGCCATTATTGGTGTGTTATCAAGACGCATACTCGCTTTTTAGCGTGTTTATCAACGCCGTTTGGCCTCCATTGACTTACATTACCTTGCGATTGCGTGCGAATTGACGCCGTAGCGAGTAGTATGAAAGGGCGAAAATCCAAATAAAACACAAGACTTTCACCCAGGAGAGCGGGGATCGGGTCCCGCGTGTGACGTTTCCTTTCCACGTTTGTTCTTTTCCTAAACCCAACCGTAGCCTCGCGATAACACGTAGCCTCGCGATAACACGTAGCCTCGCGATAACACGCCACGTGGCTTTAGAAAGAGGCGTGTATGTTAACGCTGTGACGTTGCAGACTGCTGTCCGCTGTATACAGCGTAGACATACACGTGGATAGCTCAAAATGCATACAGATAACACGTCACTTGGCTTCAGGAAAGTGACGTGTATGTTTACGCAAAGTCAAGATGATGTCATGTTGCAGAATTCTAACTTTTTTTCTCAGAATTATAAAAATTTAATTCAGAGAAACGAGTCACAATTCTGACTTCTTTTTTTTGTTGAAAAAGTCAGAATTCTGAGATTAAAGTCAGAATTCTGAGATTAAAGTCAGAATTCTGAGATTAAAGTCAGAATTCTGGGAAAAGGAAGTCAGAATTCTGACTTCAAACTCAGAACTCAAATACATTTTTTTCACATGTGGCCCTAATCCTCATCTGTAAATAGTGTCGGGTTAACTGCATTGAAGAAGTTAAGCATTTAAGGCTGGTGTTCACTTTTCTATGGAGTCATTTGATAAACTCAGCGCACCTCAGCTACTTCAAATTCTGTAAAACCTTTCCTGTTACCTTTAGCACATAATCCCTGCACGGCCCCAGGTTTCAGACATGATGCTTGTATTTGAATGTATTCCACCCCCTTGCCTCTGTACGGAAACAGACTCTGCATCTCTCGCCCCAAAGTCAAGAACTTCCCACTGTTGATTCACCTTGAAATGGCTTCGAACAGTCGCTGATTGCTTTGGCTGCAACCGTCTCTCCGCTCGCACTCTCTATAATCATATCTAATCTTCTCCGCCAGATTGCTGCTCTGTGCCGTGTTGATATCACAACAAGTCTGATTGCTATTCTCAAGCCCTCTTTTCATCCCCCTCCTTGTCTCGCATGGCGTCCGGTCCTAATTGAGATGAAGCACTTTGTGATGTTTGCAGCGCTACCTGGATGTTGCATGTGGAATGTCATTTGCACTAACTGAACCCTCAAATGTTTGTACCCCTCCCCTCTGTCCTGCCCCCTTCCTTTAACAGTAGCCGACGAGATTAACCTCACCCCTCGTCCAGACACCAACACAGGTAAGTCCCGCTGCACTGAAAGGTAGAACAGAATACTTCCCTTCGCCTCCATCACCATCACCTTTTCCTCTCCAGGTGCATATCCAAGGCCTGGGACTGACGGCTAGAAGTTGTGTTTGACATTTATGTTGACTTAAAAGCCCCCAGGAGTCCTGATTCGTACAGAAAGTAATGCTGTTTAATGATCTTATACCGCATTATGTTTTATTATCCCATCACATTTAGCACGTTCCAACTTCATTCATCAGGCAAAGGAGGGAAATTACCTTCACTATGATGGCTCTCATTGCACATTCTGTATAATGTACATTTCCACAGTTTATTCAATCAGTGCAACAACAGAGTCTCCATTAGGATTGGCCATCGAGAACCGGTTCCAACTTGGAATCGTTTCAAATATTACGATTCCAATGGAATCGTTTTCTTATTGAAATCGTTAGGAAAAATTTGGTTGCGAATACAACCACCGGTTCCAAATTTGCAAATTTTGGTTTCCGTAGCGACCACCGTACTACCAGGCGCAGTAAGCGGCGCTCTGAAACCTGGCTTTATTTTACGTCGAAAAAGCCCAGTGAAACTGCACACCACCATTGAATGAAAACAAAATTGCCCTCTTATCTGTGTAGGTGACCCGTTTCATCTCCACCACTCAAAGATCGGAATCGAGAATCAATAAGAAACAGAATCGAAAGTAAGATCAGAATTGGAAAAGATGCCCAACCCTAGTCTCCATTCATCACTCCACTGCTCTGAGAAATACTGTCTTTCACAATTATTTTCAGATTTTTTCTACTTTGCTGATCTTTCATGTGATGTTAAGCTGCTATCAATACATTGCAACACTTGCAACCTGCAGATGTATCACATGAAGAGCATACTAGGAAAGGGGGAGATTATGCATGCCCTATAGGCTACTTAAAGGCTTTTAAGTTGGAAATACCTTTGCAGGTTACATTGACAGTAACTTAAAGGACAATTCTTGCGTAAAATGAACCTAGGGGTTAACAACATATGTGTACCAAGTTGACCGTTCTCTGGGACATGTTTTCATGCTAATAGAATGTGTTTCTAGCTTGAAACAAGCCACTGCAAACCGCTGATTAGCTTACAACACTAGCCTTCGGGGCAGAGGGTAAATCTCTACTTCTACACTACTAACAAGGCTCAAAATAGCACCAGACTTCCACTGTAGCATATTGAGGGTCCCTACATGTCATGATGGTCATGACTTGTTTTCCCAAGATGGTGCCCGCATGTATACATGAACACTACTGTCTTTATAATCTTATAATCTTTTTAACAAACTGTCTGTACACTTACAAAGTTCTCAATGCTTCAGTTTACTTGTAGGGATCCTCATTATGCTACCGTGGAAGTGTGGTGCTATTTTGAGCCTTGTTAGTGGTGTAGAAATCGAGATTTACACTCTGCCCCGAAGGCTAGCTTTACAAGCTAATCACCATTTTGCGGTAGCTTGTTCCAAGCTAGAGACACAATTGATTAGCATGAAAACATGTCCCAGAGAACGGTCAACTCGCTACACATAGGTTATTATGTGTAGCGAGTTGACCGTTCTCTGGGACATGTTTTCATGCTAATCAATTGTGTCTCTAGCTTGGAACAAGCTACCGCAAAATGGTGATTAGCTTGTAAAGCTAGCCTTCGGGGCAGAGTGTAAATCTCGATTTCTACACCACTAACAAGGCTCAAAATAGCACCACACTTCCACGGTAGCATAATGAGGATCCCTACAAGTAAACTGAAGCATTGAGAACTTTGTAAGTGTACAGACAGTTTGTTAAAAAGATTATAAGATTATAAAGACAGTAGTGTTCATGTATACATGCGGGCACCATCTTGGGAAAACAAGTCATGACCATCATGACATGTAGGGACCCTCAATATGCTACAGTGGAAGTCTGGTGCTATTTTGAGCCTTGTTAGTAGTGTAGAAGTAGAGATTTACCCTCTGCCCCGAAGGCTAGTGTTGTAAGCTAATCAGCGGTTTGCAGTGGCTTGTTTCAAGCTAGAAACACATTCTATTAGCATGAAAACATGTCCCAGAGAACGGTCAACTTGGTACACATATGTTGTTAACCCCTAGGTTCATTTTACGCAAGAATTGTCCTTTAACAGCGAGTAGCATCAATTGGAATGAATGAGCGCATGAGGACAGTAGGTAGTGTGGTATAGAGAACTCTGTGCAGCAGAGTTGAGTGTATGGCAGGAATATGTTCTCATACTGATAGAATTACTGCTGTGGAAATGAACATTATGCTTTACCAAGACAACAGGTTGAAAAGGGGAGTTAGCAATTACAGAAAACATCTTTTAAGCAAATTATAACTGCAGCAGATCAGAAAAAGGTAGGCTTTTTAGCAAAATATCATAAAGTTACTAAACAAAATGTAGGTAGCTCAGGGCCAGTCCGTGGCATAGGCAGCGTAGGCAAGTGCTAGGGGTGACAGCAGTCCAAATGAGTAAAGAAAAATGAAAGATATTGAGAAATAAATGTCAAGAATCTCAGAACAAGTGCCAAAAAAGTCGAGAAAAGCACCAAAAACATTGGAAAAGTGACAAAACCTCGATTTAAGCAACAAAAAGGTCGACAAAGCAAGAAAAACGAGGGGAAAAAGCAACAAAAACTTTGAAAAGCGACAAACATTTCGGAAAAAGCAACAAACAGCTGAAAGCTTGCCTAAGGCACCAAATTGATTAGGGCCTGCTCTGAGGTAGACAGATATGAAATACAATGTACAGTATGTGCAGATGATCTTTGCCAAGTGCTGAGTGATGCATTTTAGTGAATAAATTCAGTCACATTTGCCATTGAGATAGTCTGCAAAACATTCACCTTTCTAACTAATCAAAAGTGCACATAGTTTGATAAAATCTGTTTACATATAGGGTATAAGATAGATAGGAAGAAGCAAACTTTGTAACTGTACTTCATCAGTTTTCGTGTTTAATTGGGTAAAAAAACAACTTAAACCCCTCTGTCCCAGGCCCTTCATCTCATCTCAGAGCTACCTTCACAGTCCATGTCTTCTTCATTCACTCTTTTGATTTTAAGATACAAACAGGATATGCGTTTGTTTATGTGATGATACGTTGTACAACTTTTTGGAACACTTGCACTCTAAATGAACTGCAACCTGCCTCTGTGGCTTTGTAGAACAGATCGATCCATAACTGGTGCAGGACATGACACAAATTGAAACAGGAACAACAATGGCCGACATTAAATTGCACATATTGATCTGCGAATACAAATTCAGTGGCTAACTTGCAGACGGTGTTTCAGAAGGTTTATCCACCGCTCTGCTCTGCTCTGCGTGTGTGTGTGTGTGTGTGTGTGTGTGTGTGTGTGTGTGTGTGTGTGTGTGTGTGTGTGTGTGTGTGTGTGTGTGTGTGTGTGTGTGTGTGTGTGTGTGTGTGTGTGTGTGTGTGTGTGTGGTCCCTGTGTTTTGTCGCTCCTGACAAGACACATTTGTCAGACTGCAGAGTGAAGACTTGCAGTCCCCGCCGCAGTTTAAGGTCACTGGCGAACATGGTTGTGAAAGCAGTCGGGTGACTACAGATTTGATTTTCTCTCGTTTGCCTCTGATACGCTGTAGTACTAATTGTTTCGTGTGTGTGTTTGGAGAAGGACAGCAGAAGAAGCACTCTGTCCTTGGTTAAGGCAGCGGGCTGACAGTGAGTCATCTGTCATTGTCAAGTCTTATGTATTTTCACCGTTGCCTTGGCTGAATAGAAGGCCTGCCTCTGATATCAGTGACTTGGACCAAAGACACGGATCCTGTCTTAGGAAGACATGTAGAGAGGGAGAAAAAGAGCGATGAGAGCTTTAGAGTGTAGAAGAGAAGCTGTCTTGTTACTATTTTGCAGGTACGGCTGTGAACTCTCACTCGGTAGTAAAGTGTGAAGACAGAACCACGGAGGAAAAAGTGCAGCAAGAGGATCGAAAGAGGTGTTGAGGAAAAGCACAGATGGACACTTTGATTAGTATTTTAATACTTTTGTTGGAACCTTCAGTGTGTGGGCAGCCATGAGATGGACAGGAGATTGTTTCCAACTTTCTGTCGTGTTAGGATATCATGAGTCGGTAAGGATCAGATTGTGTTACATATTTTAGAAAGTGTATCTGCCGAATAGAGGCAACAAATGAGTCAGCCGTACGGTTGCAATGAGACTCGGAAAAGTTAACAACTTGACATAGGGCTGCACAATATATATATATAAAAATATATATATATATATATATATATATATATATATATAAAAATATCAACAGGCGTAATAAACACATCGTGAAACGCTGCAACAGTGAAAGCAGCAGAACTGAGTACACTTTAATATCTGTTTATTAATCGCACATAACACCGTTATCGCGATATTCAACGCTATCGCATATTGCATATTTTCCTCATATGGTGCAGCCCTAACTAAACATGCATCCTAAAGTCCATCAAGTCCTCATACCGAAATGACAAAGGTAGAGTTGATATGGCTGTGAGGAGGTGCTTACTGACTGACTGAACGGTTATACAGTCTGTTAGTGACTATAGAGTATAGTATCCCAACAAAACGTCCTTTGCATCTGACACTCCCGCTGGGTTTTCCCAGGCAGCTTCAATAACGGCAGAGCCGTATGAGCGAGGTCCAGTGGCCAAAGTGCCCGCATGTTCACTGCTTTGCCCGTTCTCCAAAGCTGTCTCCGAGTCAACTTTGGCAGACTCAATGTAACGACCTATTTCTGTGACGTCCTGTTGTGTTCTTAAACCCCCCCAACAAATCACAAGTAGACTTTATATTACACAACTACTGGTTTCTGTCAAATTATTTATAGATCTTGACGTTTTCGACCGCACTTGAAGGCAGCTTCATTTCACAGGAGAAAGAAATAAAAGAGACGAGCGAGATATAGCGAGTGCTTTGTTGTTGCAGGAAACATTCAGCTATTAGACAAACTCCCGGGCAGTTCAGTGCTCTCATAGGGTTTCTTGTGGCAGCGATAAAGTCAGAGATGTTTCCTGTTTCCTGTACGGGATTCTCACACCTCCTCAAAACACACCGACCAGTCTGATCTCCGGTTACGTGATCAGTATGACGTGGGGTTGCGTTTCTCCAAACGTTGAGTCGGTCTCAACTTCTTTTCGGAGGCTCCCCACGCAGGCTGTCTGAACGCGGCCTTACGCTGACCTTTTTTGAGGGCACAGGTACTGGTTGTAATTGTTTTTAAGGTGGATATTTAGCGTGAACATTCTAAGAAAAGAAGGTACTTTTCCAATGGAATTCAATTTAAAGTTTCCTAATGCTGTGGGCTAAAAGAATTTTCCCTATTTTGTTTTAAGTGTCTGGGGTTTATTTTCACTTTGCGGCCCTCTGGTGTCACTTTACCAATATTTAAAAAAAATCCCAACTCCCCAGTAAATATAAATGATCCATGGTGCGTTTCCCAAAGCCAAAACACAACCGTCCTGCTAAAACCAAAGACTGTGACAGCTCTGAGAGATGGGCTATAGTAGCCCTCATCCTCTGAGCTGTGATTGGCTGAGAGGATTATTGACACAGGTCGCTGCCACATGTTGGACAAGGACACTCCAGTGATGGAGCAGTGATGGAGGACAAAGCAGGACTGTTGGCAGTGTCCACAACTCCATGCAGACCTTTTCTTTAGTTCATCCTGAATCCCTGTGAGAAAGTGTCCTGTGAGTGATCCCATTTCAATTAACTTAACTGTTAACTTTTTACTAACTTTAAAGTAGTTTTTGTCTGTACTTTTACTTCAGTATGATTTGTTTCAAGTATTGTACTTTGCTACATTTCAAATCACATTCGTTACGGAGTAGAAAGAGAAGGTCTAGCGTTGTCTCGTATCAAACAATCTCAAATCCAAAGCTGCTTTGTGCCCTTTTCAAATCACAAAAGACTGCGATTTCATTAAATAAGTATAAAAAGTATGAATAAGATATTAAATAAGTAAGAATATAAAAAAGTTTCTCTCTCTCTCTTCCCCCCCCCCCTCTGTTAAAAAGTAACGCAGTAACTTTTACTTGAGTTGATTTTTTTGTACCGGTAATTTTACCTGTACTTCAAAGTACTAATAGTATAGTTTTACTCGGAGTATATTTTTGTACTCGTTCCACCTCTGGCTCTGTGTTTGTTGTTGTAAGCCTGTCACTGGTTAACACGGTGGGATCAGGGGTATCTGCACACAAGCAGGAGTGTCACTCTGTCCAAACACACTGACACTGATTACTCCCATCTGACTGACTGGTTGCCAGATTTGAAATAATCCTTTTTAGCTGTCTTTTTTAAATTTCTGTCAAACACTGTATGTGAGCTGTGTTCCCAGATCTGATTATCTTACAATTCACTATGCTTTATGTCAAAAAAGAAATGCAAAAAGATGAGCATGCTTTCCTTTTTTAAAGTGCTCATATTATGCTCATTTTCAGTTTCATAATTGTATTTAGAGGTTGTACCAGAATAGGTTTATGTGGTTTAATTTTCAAAAAACACCATATTTTTGTTGTACTGCACATTGCTGCAGCTCCTCTTTTCATCCTGTGTTCAGGTCTCTGTTTTAGCTACAGAGTGAGACCTCTCACTTCTGTTCCATCTTTGTTGGGAGTCGCACATGCTCAGTAGCTAGGTAAGGACTACTAGCCAGTCAGAAGCAGAGTATGAGGGCGTGCCCTGACAGTACCTAGGTAAGGACTACTAGCCAGTCAGAAGCAGAGTATGAGGGCGTGCCCTGACAGTACCTAGGTAAGGACTACTAGCCAGTCAGAAGCAGAGTATGAGGGCGTGCCCTGACAGTACCTAGGTAAGGACTACTAGCCAGTCAGAAGCAGAGTATGAGGGCGTGCCCTGACAGTAGCTAGGTAAGGACTACTAGCCAGTCAGAAGCAGAGTATGAGGGCGTGCCCTGACAGTAGCTAGGTAAGGACTACTAGCCAGTCAGAAGCAGAGTATGAGGGCGTGCCCTGACAGTACCTAGGTAAGGACTACTAGCCAGTCAGAAGCAGAGTATGAGGGCGTGCCCTGACAGTAGCTAGGTAAGGACTACTAGCCAGTCAGAAGCAGAGTATGAGGGTGTGCCCTGACAGTACCTAGGTAAGGACTACTAGCCAGTCAGAAGCAGAGTATGAGGGCGTGCCCTGACAGTACCTAGGTAAGGACTACTAGCCAGTCAGAGGCAGAGTATGAGGGTGTGTCCTGACAGTAGCTAGGTAAGGACTACTAGCCAGTGAGAAGCAGAGTATGAGGGCGTGTCCTGACAGTACCTAGGTAAGGACTACTAGCCAGTCAGAAGCAGAGTATGAGGGCGTGTCCTGACAGTAGCTAGGTAAGGACTACTAGCCAGTCAGAAGCAGAGTATGAGGGCGTGCCCTGACAGTATCTAGGTAAGGACTACTAGCCAGTCAGAAGCAGAGTAGAGCGGGCCGTGACAAGCAAGCTAGTGTGATCTAAAACAAACCCACTCCAGTCGGGAACCATGGCTACGGCTCAGCCGTACATTTTTGAACCAGAGTCTGATCCCAAAACACAGGCAGAACAACCCGAACCAGCTCCACATCCTAGACTGGAGCAAGACGTTTCAGAGTGCTAAGTTATTTAAATGTTAACAAATTAGTCTTTCATTCGTAACTTTTTAATTCTGCACTGTCTCCTGGACATGGTGAACTCTTCAGACCTCCGCTCTAACTAGCTTGGTTTGAGGGCATGCCACGCCAGCAGCTAGGCGCGCATTTGTCTCTGAAGTAAAGGCTGGACTACAATAGAGCTGTTTGGAGCAGTTTGTGAACAGTGTTTTCTGTTGGAGATGGTAAGTCCCTTTGGGGGGGACTTTGGGCTTTTTCACTTTGTAAACCTATAACATGTACAAAAAAAGATATATAACACAATAAAGGAAAGGGGAAAAGCCAAAAAGCATAATATGAGCATTTTAAAGTATTTTATTCCAAATAAACATACACACACAGTACACTCTCTGTGGCCAGGTAAGCCTGACTGAACAGAACAATGTTTCACCAAAAACCTAATCAGCAGATTAATTGAAAGTCTTTTAAAAAAAAGAAAACTATGTTTTCATGTTTGTAACTAAATGTCATTTGTCAGATCTCCAACACAGTGTGAATGATCCTTTTTCGTTAAGACAGCCACTGAAGTGTGACTGTAGTGAACGGCACTGGGCAAAGCCTTTAGATAAAGTGGGTGTAGAGCGTGGAAAGCCAATCAGCCGGGCCCTCAGTGAGACGTTAAGGGAACAGGACAGGCTGATGAGAATGAATGGGAGGCCGCCAACCCCCCTCGCTTCTTCACTCTGCATTTATTCAATTTTCCATCTCTATTTTTTTCCCCCTCTGTCTTTATTATTTTTTCGGTCAGTCTCACTGTAAACAAGAAGCTTGGCAATTGTTTTCAGCTTGTTTACAGATTTATTACAGATTATTCTACAACACTGGCAGGCCATTTGCTTACATTTCTATATATTTTACCCTAAGTATTGAACATTTTACTTTGTTTCAAGAAAACCAAGGACACTTGGAATAATAATGGAAAAAAAACTGCCAACACAGTCAACATAATGTGACTAAAATAGGTCCATACTAAAGACTCAGATCTATAAAAAAATGGGCCACAAATATACATTTGCACTGTAACTTGTAGCAAAAGTTGCTCAAACAGGTGTAAATCTTTCTGTCTTTCACATTTATTTTTTGTCTCCTCCTTCCTTACTTTCTCCTCCTTACTTTGTGCTGTTCTCCTCCTTCCTCACTCTTTTCTTCTTCTCTCTCTCTCTCTCGCTAACTCCCGTCCCTCGTGGCACCACATGTTAATCTGTCGGCCTTCATCTGCTACAGTAGCTCCAAAGTTGACACCACCTGGGAGATTAGGACTCTTCCGTTTACCTTCACACCCCCTCACCTTATCTTCTAACATTTATTTGCCACCGTACATGTTCTCAGCCTGAAAGGAGCCATATGGCAGTAAAACTGTAACACTGTACAAATAGTCTTTTAGTTTAATTAAACTGTCATGTTTCTCCTATTTTGCTGTTGCTGTTATTTACAATCAGAGCCACATCTTGTAATGAAATTCGTAGTCAGTCAGGAGGAATGTTGCGTACACACACACACACAGACAGACATAAGACCGACAGACACACACAACACAGACAGACAGACACACACACACACACACACACACACACACACACACACACACACAAACACACAGACACCCACGCCAGACAGACACACACATACATACACACACACACACACACACACACACACAAGACAGACAGACAGGATCAGCTTCCTTCTTGGTGAAACAAACTGTCCAGGTTTAAATATGGTGTGCTGTTATCAGAGTTGCTTATTGGTCCTCTGAGGCTAGGCATGTTCAGGTACACCAGCTGTTTCTTCTTTACTCGTTGAGCAGAGATGCTCCATAGTGGGATCACTATTAGGGGAAGTGTGGCATTACTTATACGTAGCTAGTGTTGTGTGTTCACCGGTCGGTGGCCGCAGGAGTCCCAATGTGAGATATTAACATTGGATGTGCCACATTTTTGCCATATCGTTCATTCTATGAATCCAGTCAGTTCTTTTGCCGGACCCGTGTGCATAGTAGAAGCCTGGAAATACATCTTTCTGAGTGCGTTTTAGTTCTTCCTCTACATCATACCGTATGAAGAGTGTGTCTGAAATGGTGTTGTAGCATTTAAGTATCATGTCTGCAGAAGGAGCAGGTCTTTTGGTATTTTAAGCTAGAAATCTCTTTAAAACAAAAACTGAGGTAGAAAAGGAATGGCGGAGAATGCAGCCTGAGAAGGATGTGGTTTATTTCCCGGTTCTGTTTACCAGTGGACGTTCACCTTGAGGGTCATTGTGAGGTTGGCTGGACCAAATCCCAGAATCCTCCACAAAAATAAAAAAGAATTACTAAAATGAATCCACAGCGAAGACTCTGAGGTCATTTCTGGGCAGCTTTAGTTGCTGGTCATTTGGAATTGGCAGGAAGTGACTAGTTGTGTGAAATATGTGTCATGTTGCTTACTCAGTTCTTCATCCTCTCCCTCCATCCTCTGAAATCATCCTGTTCAAGTCATATTGTAACATAACTCATTATAATGTTGCTTCTCTTGCACTACATCATCCTTTATCCTTGAGAGTATTTCAACACAGTCACTGTCAGTGTGTTCATGTTGATTCTGGGCAGATTTTGTTCTAAAAGATGTTATTGAGACGCGTTGAAGGTTATGTAAAACTACAGTGAAATCAGGATGGAACAGAAGTGAATCTAGATTGTAGGTCTATCTGCTTCAGTATGCTACAGATTGGGAAAAACTTTTCACTATAAGGCTACGTTCACTCCGCAATTCTTAATGCTTAATTCTGATTTTTTGTTAGGCTGTTCATGACCTTTTAAAATGTGGCCTATATCAGATTCCAGTGTGAACTGCCTGCGGTTTCAAACTGACCCGCCTGCACAAAAGACCAATAACGACATCAGAGCACGCTGCACTAAAGTTAGGGAGGTTATGGAGGAAGTCAGCATTTTCGCTTTTTATTTGTGTAATGGCAGCCGTAACATTAATGAGCCGGTGCTGAGGAGGAGAAGAATGAAGAGAAAGAGCCAAATGGTGTGGAGTGGTGGGACTGCATTGTGAATAGCTTCAAAGAGACGCAGTTTATTCAAAACTTTTGGATGTCGAGGCCAAATTTTGATAAATGTCGATGTAGATTGACGTAAAAGTCACATCCAATCCACCTTGGTTGTTCACACTGCGGCCGCATCGAAAAAAATCTGACCTGGGTCTGATTCAGGACCACATATAGAAGTCTAAATCTGATTTGAGTGTTCACACTACTTCTGAAGAAGTCTGACCTGGTCACTTGACCCCCAAAAAAATCTGATTTGAGCCACTTTTGCCTGCAGTGTGAACGTAGCCTATTTGAACACTTATTAATTGCTTAACTGCTACTTAGCAATAGTAGTAAAAACTTTGAATACTTTTTCACAGCATTGTTGCTGAACTCCTGCACATATTTTTGCTCCATTGCCAAGAGGAATTTCCTGAGAAAAAGTTAGATCTGCCTCCCTTCTCAGCTGTTTGAAGTGAAGAAGAATGAGGTGGTAGCTGGTTAGCTGACACTGGTGTAGAATAGAAATGGACTGAAGTTCCTCATTAGATACTACAGCATGCAGTGGAGATGTTTCGATACTGATACCAGTATCAGAAAAGCCTATGATACTGCATAAAATGCTGCTCGGTATCGGCAAGTAGTGGAGTTTATGCACCGATCTGATACCAGGTGGCTTAGCCCAGAAGAAAATCTCCTCCACTCCTTGTTGTCTTTTTCCTGAGTTTTCTGATGCTTTTTTCTGAGCTTCTTTTCACTACCACCAGATTCACCACATCCACTTATTACTATTAGTTTTACACTTTTTTTAGATTCATGGTCAATAAACCTCTTATATATGCAGTTATACCTCATTTTTTAGCTGAAATTATGAATTATTTCCACCAATAGGTACGATTGAGTGGATTATCACAGACTGTTAAAGTTTGGAAACTATTTCATTGTTTTTTTTAAATGCTATAAAATGTAATAAAACACAACAAATTCTATGAAAGTAGTGATCTGAAGAGCGTCGTATGGAACAACCCATGTTATTTTTGGGCAATTTGCTTGAAAGAAACCCAAATTTCTGATGTAGAAACTTTCGAAAACGGGTCAAATTTGAGCCGAGGACGACAGGAGGGTTAAAGTAGTTTATTTATGTCCTTATTCCGTCATGACTCACTGTCAAACTGGATAATAAAAGAAAGTTCAATGGCGTTCATTGTTTGTTCATGTTTCACAAAGAGTTTAACCTGAGCCAGACCAACAACAAAGATAGAAATCATATCACATCCAGACAGGGATTGTAATATACACTACAGCTGTTGAAACATAATCAAATATATGACATACTGGTATGGGATCAGTACTCTTATCAGCCAACACGCAAGTTCAGGTATCTTAATCGGTATCGGGAAGCAAAAAATGGTATCGGACCATCTCTAGTTTGCAGTATTAAGATGAAGTATTGATGGGGACTTTGACGGGCCACCATTGTGGACTCAGTTGGTTTGGTGAAATGTCCCTCCAGTACATACCTCTGTATCCTCCCATCAGGTTCTTCCACAAAAGATGTGGGACCATCACTAGGCTTAAAGAAGTCCAGCTCTCTCGAGAGCCTCCAGACGGCTGTTGCCGAGGTAACCCTCAACGGGGACCTCCCCTTCCACCGGCCGCGTCCCCGTATCATCCGGGGGCGGGGCTGCAACGAGAGCTTCCGAGCCGCCATCGACAAGTCCTACGACCGACCCGCTGCAACAGAAGAAGACGATGAGGGCATGGAGACATGTAAGATATCCACCATTTGCACTCGGCCGACAGTTAATAAGACGGTCCTGTTTCTGAACAGTCTCAGGTTTGATCCCACAGCGGCCACATCGGTATGATTTCCATCAGCAGTCGGGAGTCCTGGCACTGTGTTTCAGCAAGGAACCTCAACCTGAGTCACTGTATAGCTTCTGGAACATGTCTGAAATATGAAACTGTACAATGCTACTTCAGTGACATTGCATTGTGGGTTATTGAGATGCCACTAACAAAACAATCGTGTTCAATAACAAGGATTGATATTGAAACGGATAACGTGTCATGGATTTGGCTTCCCTACTCATGCATGGGAGTGACAGCATTCTGACTAATGATCACTATCTGGCTGCTGATTGGATCTCTGCTTGTGGCAATGGCATATCGCTGACTCAAGGTGTAATTATGCACTGCATCAGATAAGATAGACTTTATATAGCCCACACTGGATAAATTCCCTTGTCACAGAAGCTCAAAACTAACTTCACACACATTAGAATAAGACAAATATACAGGGAAAAATATACAAAAAGTATTATAAGAAATAGAATAAGAGTAATAGTATGAACTACAAATACACTGTAATCACCCTTATTATACACAGACAGGTAAAACAAACAAATAAATATATATATACACACACAAATGAGATAAGGTGTGGATGAATAGATTACACATTGCATGGTAGGAGGTGACAGTAATAAATAGGAGGCATCTTAAAGAGGAGGAGTTCAGAGAATGTGTAAAGTTCTGTGATAGACTATTTCAATTCCATTTTATTTAAAGTGTCAAATCATGACAAGAGTCATCTCAAGATACTTTACAGATAGAGTAGGTCTAGACCACACTCTATAATTTACAGAGACCCAACAGTTCCCAACAGTTCCCAAGAGCAACAGTGGTGAGGGAAACTTCCTTTTAGGGAGAAACCTGGGACAGACCCAGGCTCTCTGCCGCTGCTGGTTGGGGGAATGATGAACAGTGGCAATTTATGGTAACAATAAAGATCATGAAACTATGACTAGAAATAGTACTTGTATCAGTTCAGGGCATTAAACTTCCTTCCTTCCTTCCAGAGTCAAAATATTTATCTGTTTTAACTTTATTTTCTATTTGATGCTTCCTTTTAAGGCTAAATCTTGATTAGATTAATGGGTTACACTTTACTTGAAGGTACCTACATAAGAGTGACATGTCACTCTTATGTAGGTACCTTCAAGTAAAGTGTTAACAATTAATTTTATTCTTGTACATTTGAATTACACAGTATGGACATTTTTGTTTACAATAAAAATGTTATGGGTACCCCAATACAAAATGCATAATCTCCAACATGTACACCCATGAGTTCTTTCCAAGAGAGTAATAATGTAGCAGAGGCCCACACGATGCCGTCTCGTTCCTGAATTCTTCTTCCTTCTCACGTGGACATGACTTAAAATGTTTCAAACCAAGACGGCCTTCTTCCTCCTCTTTTTCTTTTTCACTTTTTAAATGTCAGGTCCTCATAAAATGAAATAGGAATTGGAAACGTGACAGCAGTGTGCTGGTATTTTCGTCTTTCATCTTACAAAAACAGTTTTCTAGAGTTTGGTTCTATACTCCTATCCATTTTACAGCCCAAATAATCTGACGTTTTTTAGCTCATATTTTATAGCAACATGCCATTATACCATCAAATTCATCAAATTCATGTATTGCTTTCTTCATTTAATAATTATCAAATGGTCTCTAAAGACGACCATCTATAATAGGTAATTAAATTACACTAAGCCCCTTTTTGCGCTTAGACATAATTGCAGATTTATGGGACTTGCATAGATTTTCATATATTAGGTTTATGGATTTTGATATGTGATACCGTTCTAGTTACAATGACTAGTTGGTTGGTTATAAAGAATATGTTCTCCATTCTCCCCCGTGTTTCTTCCTGTATTTCTCTCCCTGTCTCCAGTGGAGGAGGACACAGAGGAGAGTTCCCGATCAGGGAGAGACTCTGTGTCCACGGTGGCCGACCAGACCCCGCTGTCCGCCAACGAGAAACCCCTGGTCAACGGCACCAATCGCACCAAAGAGGAGAAGAAGAAAGACAAAGACAAGGGAGGGAAGGAGAAGAAGAAGCCAGAGGGAGGGAAGGAGAAAGACAAGGGAAAAGCCAAGAAGGGCATGCTGAAAGGACTTGGGGACATGTTCAGGTAAAGAGTGTGTAACCATTTTCAGCGTCGTTCATTTGTACTCTTTGGGTCTTCTAGAACAGGGTTACATGCTGTGATGTTCAAAAAACAGATTATGTTTCTCATACTGCCCGTTGCTGCAGCTCCTCAGTCTCAAACACTCTGTCTGAGCTCCGATTGGTCAGCTGGCCCACTCTGTTGTGATTGGTCAACTAAATTCAAACAAGCCATTGGGCGGGCTCGGCTTGCTCAGGCAGCACCTATGGGCAGCACATATGAAGAACTGGGCTGGCATTCTCAATCAGTGACATCACTAATGGAGGAATGTCAAACAGGAATGTGGGCAAGGCGTTTCAGGCAGTGTGGAAAAAGTGCTGTCAGTGGGAGAGAAAGCTCCATTTGGAGAGAAATGTGTTTTTTGTTGTTGTTCTTTACAGAAAACTATATAACACACTAAAAGACGGGATCAAGCAAGACAAACCCTCACAAAAGTGTACGCAAATTAGTTTAATGACATTCTTTAAGGTATTTCTTTGTTCTATGTCAAGATTTTATTCAGGCATTTGAAATGTACGCCATTAGGTAATAAGTCTTTTGCAGCAGACCTATTGGCAAGTCTCCTTGCGAAGTAGAACACTCGCTCAGCGTCATTTTGATTGTAGATTTTGCTTCATGGAATATTGTTACTTGTTTACTCCCTCCACCAAGACTTTTTTCTTGATAGTTTGGGGACTTAAACACAGTCTACTACAACACAGTGTATGAAGTAAGTACACAGCGTGAGTTTGTCTTGTGTTGTAAGTGCATTGTGTAGCAGAGATATTTTTCACTTTTACTCTATTATTATCTGCCAATCGCACAATGTTAGCACACAACTTTCCCAAACTATTCTAACATTTACAGAGTATATAAATGTACTCTGAATCTGAGATCAGGGGGGGACTGAGATGTGTTCAATGTCAGTGTCAGTACCTCCTGCAAACAGCTGATAGTATGTCATTATTGAGTGAGTCTTGTGTGCTGTCCTACCGTATGAACAGTCCTTTAAATTACCAGAGGCTTAGACTACGAAGCAAGATCAACATGCCCTGGATTTACGTCCGTTACCCGGCTTCACCAAACCTAACAACCGCGGCCTGGCATAAGGTGTGACCTGAAGGTGGTCACCAACTTGTTCAGTCAACCCAGAGTTTCCCAATCCAGCAACGAGCGCGTTCACATAAAAGGGGCGGTGTTTGCTCCATATGACCAATCGCAAACGTGGACAAGTCTGCTAGCAAACGATAATCCTACAGAAATATATAGAACACAGACACGTGATACAGGCAATACAGTTGCTGCTGCTAAACTCAGGAAGAAAAGCTGGCAAAACATATGTCGATGCTGTAAATGTGTACAAGACTTGTCAATATCACTGCCCCATCAGTCAGAAACAACAAGATCTAACCTAATACACTTGTGCATTCCATTAACTTTCGTTGCTGTAGCCTATTCTTTTAGTTGTTTAAATGATCGTGGGAGCAAATAAAACATAAATATAAAAACATAATTCGCATTGGCAACATACGGCTCAAGAAGCTGACAAAGATACGTAATTCCCTCCGCTGAAAATCTCTATCTTTCATAAAAGTACCCATCAGGGAAAGTCAACGGGTTTTGTCGGTCTTTCAATGTTTTAACTTTAACGCACCTCTCTCTCTCTCCACGCACCGAGCTCCACCGGATCTTCTAAGAACGGCGACGTCGATATCTTTCGAGTATTGATTGGTCAGTAGGTTGTGTTTGATGTCTAATCTCCAACATAACCTGCATAAATTACCATGGCGATTTAACCCGGTAATAAGTGACCCACCGTCGTGATACACAAAACCCTGGGTTGAACCTGAATTTACCTCGGTAACGCCACGTCTTGCTTCGTAGTACAGGCCTCTGGATGTAGCTAAAAGAGCTGTGTGATTTCTTCTGGGCGTGAGACAGGTGGACAGGACGGGCCTGAGCTGTGGATCTAAAGATGTGTGAGGAAACACTAATTAGACTCCAGACAACTTGACCTTTGTGGTTTATTTTCCCCGCTATTAATTGTGTCTCTGCAGCCTCTAACGTTCTACCTGTCGAACAATCCCTCACAGCTGAAAGTGACAGCACGCTGTGCACACACATCCCATTAATGTACAGTCTATACATTTCCTCCACTTTCTCCGTCCCAATCTGATTGGTTGGGAAGCCGGCCAGTAATATACCCGTATATCATACTAGCCAAAGTGGCGGTGACAGGGAAGGGAGAACAGTGACTCTGGTCTGAGAGGGAGGTAATGAAGTCCACAGAGATGGACAGAGGGGAGAGGATGAAAAGATGGAAGAGAGGGAGATGCAGTTTGGTACAATGGGTAGTGAAAGAAAAACAACACGTATTGCTGGAGACAAACCGAATGACAGAGAGCCATAATAATAATAATAATAACAATAATAATAATAATAATAACTATAACAATACTGTCTAAGGGAAGAGAGACAGATGAAGTGAGCTGGAGGAGGATATCAACAATGAGTAGAGATGGTCCGATGGTATTTTTTGCTTTCCGATTCCGATACCTGAACATGGGTATCGGCAAATACCGAGTACCCATCCGATACCAGTGTGTCATATATTTTATTATGTTTTAACAGCTGTATACTACTATCCCTGTATGGATTGAATATGATTTCTATCTTTGTTGTCGGTCTGGCTCAGGTTAAACTCTTTGTGAAAAATGAACAAACACAAACAATGAACGCCCCAGAACTTTCTTTTATTCTGCAGTTTGACAGTCAGTCATAACTGAAAAAGAACATAAATAAACTACTTTTAAAGGATTTTCTTTTTGGGGGGGAGGGGGGGCTTTTCTGCCTTTTTTAATGTTTGACAGGACAGCTAGGTGAGAAAGGGGAGAGAGAGGGGGGAAGACATGCAGGAAATTTGTCACAGGTCCGATTTGAACCCTGGACCTCTGCGTCGAGGCATAAACCTCTCAGTATGTGTGCGCCTGCTCTACCACTCAGGAGATTTTCTTCTGGTCTAAACCACGTGGTATCAGATCGGTGCATGAACTTCAGTACTCACCGATACCGCTAGCAGCATTTTAGGTGGCTTTTCTGATTCTGGTATCGGTATTGGAACATCTCTAACAGTGAGATGTCAAAATTCATGTGGAATACATTTATTTAAAACTTATTCTTGACCCTGTAAATAGCAATTTCATTAAATAATCTCAACTCCGCTCCATGTCAGTCTTTTTCAGTTGTCATTGAGAAGCCTCAGACAGCGGCAGATCCTTAAGATGGTGTAGTATTCAAATTATGAAAAAGGGAGAGCCGTGAATGTACTCGAAAGAATGAGGGAGGACAGTCAGAGAGCTTGTTTGTGAATGAGAGCAGAGCAGTGGGCTTGGCTGTCAGGAGCTCAGATAAAGCTGTTTGGCCCTCAGGGGCCTCTGTAAGGGCCCGAGCCAGCACAGCTCTGTGTCAAACAGGTGGGAGCGCTTCAAATGACACCAGATGACTTCTAATGGAGCATCTGGTGGCTCAGTGGTTAGCACTGCTGCCTCACAGCAAGTAGGCACTGCAGAGGTCGATCTCCCCAGTCCAGGCAGGGCCTTCCCCATTTTTGCGTGGGTTTCCTCCTGGTGCTTCGGTTTTCTCCCACCATGAAGACATGCAGCTAGGTAACTAGGGCTACAGTGGAAAATTAGCCAACTGGTTAACACCTGAACATTTACAGAAATGTTGATTAATGTGCATTGTTCTAATGAATATATCTTAAATGGGAGGCAGTCAGGGAAACGCGCACACACATACACACACACACACACACACACACACACACACACAAAATGGAGCAAACAGTGGGATGCACATGGACTTGCAAATACTGCAAACTTGTAAAAGCATGCATAGTTCACACTCATACACACGCTGGAATAATTAGTAAGGAACACATACTGTACATATATATATATATATATTGTACTGACAGACATGGGAGGATGCAAACTACACACACACATGCAGAACTATTTTGAAATCACAAATCCAGACACTAGGCCACACAGCGCAGTAATCCTCTGTCCTCTCATACACTCTAGCGAAAGAAGAAAATCTAACTTTTCTCCTCTCCTCCCAGATAACGATCGGTGTGCATTGTTGGAACACCAGTGTTATGGCGCTCTTATTAGCTCAATATTGGCCACATCATGGTTCCATTAAAACTCGGTCTTGCTGCCTGTTTGATCGGCTCCCAGTGTTTACTGGCAGAGAGAGCTGTTTGTTCCAAAATAATGATGCGTGATATATTTAACCCATCTGTATGTCGACTCGGGATCGAGTACTCACCTTAAAGGAATAATCCACCAAAGTCTTATTTCAGAACACTTGTGATACACCTTAGCTCATGAAAGCGTTAACATTTTCTCTTCTGAACACAATATGTAAGGTTGATTTTAAGAAGAGAAATGATTTCATAGTGTTGTTAGCTATGTAGTTAGCTTTTATTTTTCCCCTTTGTGTTATAGAGGATACACACCAACCTAAAAATCGGCCGTCGGACCATCTGGCGAGGTCGGTGACTCGAGTCTGTTCGGTGTGTCCCGTGCTGTCAGAGACAGGGCAATCGGGACTCGCCCGGAAATGGGGAGCGGATGAGCCTCTCAAATTCTGACGAAAATCTTTTAAACTGGCCCTTAAAAAAATCCCTTAAAATGTATTCAGAAACACGTTTCGGCGAACTATTTTAGTACAATATGAGATCGTATTCTGAACGAGCCGCCATGACAGTCTGGCTGTGAATTTCCGGAGAAAAAAGAACCACGTGACGCGTTCGTCCAATCAGCTGCCGGTTTTCATTTTCTGGGAAACAATCAGACTGTTAATGGAAACAATACAGAGCTGCGCCGCCTGCTGCAATGGAGATGTATTACGTTTCACCCATGTGCAGAGCGTACGCTCAAGTCGGCGTTGCCTCAGGGTGTTCTGAGGCACTTTTTGGACCTCAGGGACCCGACTGATCAGTCCGACTGGCTTTTCTGCTGACGGTCTGGTTGGTGTGTCAGGGCCTTTAGGCACATTGCACTCAAAAAGAAATCTAAAAAGCACAACATTCGGAAGTTCAAAACGGAATGAACTGAACATCCAAAGACATACACCTCTTTGTAACACCCACATTGTTTGATTGACAGGTGATATGTGGGAGCGACAGTTTAGCAAACACCACAGCAGTGAGCGCTTAGCAGCAAAAACGTTACTGATGGGGGGAAAAAAGTTCTCAGAATTTGCATGTTTCACTTGTGTTGGTGTCAACATGTCATGATGAAACAGCATGCAAATGTGTGTGTTGGCCCAAACCACCGAGGGTGGATGTGTCGAGTGCATCGTTACTGTTTTCTGAAAGCGTAAAAGGTGTGGCCCGATCACACTACAAACTGTGATGTGAGCGAGTTAGTTCCCCTGAGTGGCTTAACAGGATGTCAAGAACCCCCAATGAGTGTCATTTGTGTTTGAGTGAGCAAGCGGGGGGTGTGTGTGTGTGTGTGTGTGTGTGTGTGTGTGTGTGTGTGTGTGCGTGCGTGCAAATCAGTGAATGCTGCAGGAATGTCAGGGAGCTTGTACTTTCATGTGTGTTTGCAAGTAGGAGAGGTGGCTCAGTAGTGGTAGGCCTGTAGAAGTCAGAGGTGTATATGTGTGTGTGTGATCAACAGAGCTGCTACTGCCTGACCCTCTCATGTCTTGAAGGCCTCACACTCAGTCCCAATCAAAGCCTCATTACCATCAACCACTGCCAACAGAGCAGCCTGCCAACCCTGTATCCATCTCTCTCTCTCCCTCTCACACTCTCTGTTCATCACTTGGACTCCGAAGCAACACCCAGCCTGTTAGCTTGGCACCAGCAAAGCTGGCCGTTGCCCAGAAATGCGAGGGCTGCGCTAATTTTGCAGTGGTTTTAGTGCGTGTCTTTGTGTGTAAGTGTGTTCTCGTCATGAACAAGTGAACAAGCCTGAACATGGAAAAGGCTCACGCTGTGACAAGCTTCACGATGTGTTGCAGAGGAAACACTGTGGCCATTCTCCCCGTCTGCCCATTGGTTTTCTCAGAAATGGTGGAACATTCATGCATCATGGGAACAGCAGCGAGCGTGATGAGATAAGCTGCTAATAGCCACGGTTAACAAACTGCTGATAATGTTGCATTCATCGTAAGTTATTGCTCGTATTTCCAGCTGTGCGGACAAATTCAGACTTGACTGGCAGCCATACGAGGCTGCAATGCTCATTACATACCAAAAAAAAAGAAACAAATATATTGAATGATAGCTTTGCTATTCTTAGATCCTACTAGAAAACAAAATCTGAAGGTAGCACATAGCTGTACCTTTAGCTAAATGCCAACATTAGCATAACAAATCTTAGCGTCAACACGCTAATGTTTAGTATGTAAAGTTTAGCACATGATCTTCTTAGCATGCTAACTCACAAATAATAACATATTAGCATGCTAACATGTTAGTATTTGATGTTAAATGAATCACAAAGTACAGATGAGGTTGATAGCCATTCAGTTTAGCGTAGCGGTATCCTAGCATGATTTTTTTAGTGAACATTTTTAAGGTTTTTGTCAGAGATTAAGAAACGCAATAGTTTCATCCAATAACATAAAATGGCAAATAAAGTAATGATTTTGTAATCTTCATTACATTTTTGACATTTTATTCTGTAGATGCACACTGTCTAACTTGCAAAGAATGTATAAAATTTAATAATAGGCAATGTTTTGGTACTAGACCATCTTCTGCCAAATGGTGTTATATCCTGAGAAGCCATCTTTTGTAGGTTTTTTGTTCACCAATTCACAACTTCCATGTGAAATCAGGCAGGTGGAAGCCTACTATTAAACTTCATATATTGTTTGCAAGTTAGACCGTGTGCAGGAGTTTTCTTTGCAACTTTTGACCTGCTTGCCCCCCTCCGACGCACCTGTCTCACGTTGTAGATGTGCAAATTATTATTATTTTTACTGATTCTGTAGATGCCATCATGCTGTGATCATATTTTAGTGACATTTATTTCCTGACTTCATCCTTAGTTCACCACTTTTTACAGATTTACAGACCGTCCCGTGACATTTCAATATGCCACCCAAAAGATCCCACTACACCTCCAGTCTTGTTCTCACTTTTTGTGCGTTTCAAAGGATTAGCAGTGACACACAGGTTGTCTGCTGAATAGAATAATGAATCCTTGACATTTTGAAGTTCCAAACCACAAACACCCGTCAAAGCCTCTTTATCGACGGCGTCGGGCTCACAAGATGATGCCTGGAATATAAGATTATTAAATGCCCTGGTGTCATGGTTAATACTCTGTCGCCTCTTCAAAGTTTTCTTATTCAGTCATAAATCTGGGTGTGTGTGTGTGTGTGTGTGTGAGTGAGAGTGTGTGTGTGTGAGTGTGTGTGTGTGAGAGACAAGGAGAGTTAGGCTGTCTTTTAAGGGGATGTTAATGAAAGTTAGTGGTGTGGAGAAAGAAAGTGTCAAGCGTCTCTCGCCGTGATAGATCACTCCTGCTCTTAGCATTAACGGCGAGCCGTCACTCTGAGCATTTCAGGCCGCCACAGTTAAATTAATCAGGTAATGGATCTTAGTCTCCAAGCTCCCTCCACCTTCACTGCACTTTCTCCTACTCATTCTACTCATCTCATGGTTTTCCTCACTTTGTCTTCTGGACACTTGGGAGCCGTTTAATGCCTCATTGCTTTGACACATCACAAATACCTTTGGGTCACCACAGGTGCATTTAGAGACTACATATTATATATAGGCTACATAAACAAATGATCAGAGCAGTTTGTCTATTAGTCTCTCTCGTGTGGGTTTGTCTATAGGTTTTGGTGGAATATTTTTGTAGTTCTTGCCTTTATTTGTTCCCAGCCAGACTTGAACCAGGGGTGTTGCGATTACAAAGACAAAGTCGTTGACCCGTTGGCTGCTTGGTGGATTTTCTTTGAAGAACTCATCTTAAAAAGTTAGTTTAACCCTCTGAGGATGAGCCAGCGCGTCTGAACGATGTTTGACAAAAAAAAAACTCATATTCAAAAATTTCATTTTGACATTTATTTACTATTTTAATCATATATAGACTAAGACTTTGGTGAAATTAAAGGTGCATTAGCTAAGCCTTATAAAACTAACTTTCTGTCATATTTGCTGAAACTGACCCTATGTTCCAGTAGAACTACTTGAAGCAGGTCATTTAAAAAAACATCCAGCTCCTCTGGCTCCACCTACAGCCTGTAGTGTGATTTGCAAATATCCACCGCTCCCTGTTCAGATGCACCGATCAAGGCCAAGGGGGGGGGGGGGGGAAGGTGTCTAACTGTTCAGATGCACCAATCAGAGCCATTGTGGGGTGTCTAACTGCGTGTCAATCACTGCTCATCCACACGCATTCATTCTCCCTTGTGGGGGGAGGGGCTTAGGAGACCATTTGGGGCTTTAGCAGAAGGGGGAGGGACTGAGAAGTTGTTGATGTTCACATTTTTTGGCTATGTCCTGGATCTTCACAATCATACCTACAGCACCTTTAATTTCAAGCACAAAAACAATTGGTACTACGCATGATGAGTTAAAGTTTGTTTTCAAAAGAGATTTGAGGAATTTCAAAAAGCGAACATCAACGTTTCAGCTTTAGCGCCAAATTATCTCTTCACACATTGCTCTGGGACAGATTTGGCCGTCACTATACGGAAAGCTGAGTTTGTTCTGAACATTTAAAGATGAAACACACGGAGATCGGTTATATGCAAATACCTTAAAAAAGGTCCATTTAAGAATATGTATGAAAATGCCCTTAGACCTCAGAGGGGTAAAAATGAAGAGGTTTGTGTTGTTAGTCTTTGGATAAACTTCATACAGATTTACTCAGTGTGACAAATCACCAGCACATGTGATGATGGGAAACCAGGTTCATTAGTAGCCATCTAATGTCTGCCTTGCATATTTTTTGAGATCTACCAGCTGCGGAGCCACTCTGTTTGGCGCATGCACTGGATGTGTGTTGATTCTTCTTTTTGATGCTTTGATGCCAACGCAGGGATTGGCTAGTGCTTAGTTCCTGTTGGTGTTTGGCCTTTAGGATGCCAGGGTGCTGTTAGTCCGAATTTGATCCATTTTCTTTTAGGTGAGGAATATGTTATCACTTGAATTGCATAAAACTGTTGCTTTTACAAATATCCCTGCACATTAAACTAGGCCTGGGCGATAATCATAGTTCATATTTAATAATAAGCTATTGCACTGTTCACTTTTGCACTACCACCACTGCACACACTCTACCATAGCACCTTATCATGGTCATTGCATCACATGGTCAGTCCATACCAGACCCTTGTAATCACTTCACAAATTGTTAACTCTTTAAATTTCTGTGAGTGATTTTTTTTTTTTATGTATGTAAGATATAAATGTGTATGTGTGTTTGTTGTGTTATGGTTGTCTAAGCTACTGGATGCCTAAAATTTCCCTCAGGATGAATAAAGTATATCTATCTATCTAATTCAATATGATAATTTATCATCTTTCAATGGAATCATATTGTGATAAAATCATATATCGTGATATACAATTACGTTGTCTAAGTTGATACATACTAACTCCATTTTCTCAGAAAATCTGTCGTGAAACATTTTGAGGGAATATCATTTGAAGAATTGCAGATTTGTTTTGATATCACACTATTGTTGTGCATGCACGTAAACATAGTCAGCATATTTCTGTAATTTCACTTGAAACCGTATACCACATCATTGATGATTACTTATCTAAAATCTCATTGTATAAATGTATTTTGTGAGAGAACCAATAGTCAACCCTACAATATCGTCGCAATATGGAAATGGATGTATTTGATCAAGCATATGGTGATATCTGATTTTCTCCGTATCGCCCAGCCCTACGATAAACACAACATAACAGCAAGGAACGTGGTTTAGGATAGTTGTGGGGAATGTTGTCACACAACATTTTAGATTTCATTGGATTTTGCTTCCTTCATACGTTTGTCTCACACTCCCATTCATGTTATCCTCCCACCTTTATTCCCATTGAGTGTTGATTTCTTTCTTTTTTTCTATTCTGTTTCTCACACACCTACACACTCACACCACTGGCCTTCCTCTGCCGAGTCATTCGCTCGTATTGTTCTTTCTTTGCGTTTCTCTCATTGATTTGCGTTATTTCTCTTGTTTTCAATTCTCTTTCTTCTGTGTTGCTTTCCGCGCACACATTCACACACCTCCCATCTCAGTGTGTCTTTCCTTTCTCCTCTCTCTTACTCATATTTGTGCAATTTACACAATTTCTCTTTTTTACATTCTTAAACACACTTCTTTGGTTTGCGTTTGATCCTTTTTGTCTTTCCTTCACTTTCGTTTTATCTTTCTCTTTTTTTTCCCACTTTACTCTGTCTCTCTTTTTTCAGTCACACACACACACACACACACACACACACACACACACCTCTTGAGGTTGCCTTTGTATTCTGCACTATAGTTTAGTTTTTGCTCTTAATGTTTCATTCATTGAGCTTCTCTTGCGCAAGTTAATTTTTTTTCTCTGGTTCACTATCTTCTGTCTCTTTTATTAACACACACACACACACACACACACACACACACACACACACACACACACACACACACACACCTACCTCTTTGGTTTCTCTCAGCGCTGCCTCTTTAGAAGTTGTAGTTGTTCTCTGCGGACCAATTTCCCTGTGAATAATCACGGAGGTTCATTGTGGAAGCGAGCGCGGTGCCAAAGTCATTTCTTCAACAGGCTGCAGCTTTATACTGAGTCAATCAAGCTGAAATATCTCTGCAATGGCTCCTATTTCATTAAGCGTCACTCCCTCCCTATGAATCTAATTACTGCCATGGGCCGCGGCGCCTCCGCCTTCATTTGCCAAATTTTAAACCAACTGAATTGAGTTTGAGCTAGTGTGAAGTACTTTTCAGTCTGTTCATTTGAGGGCTCGATCGAGCTGCATACCTGTTTTTGTGATCACAGACACACATTTTCAGTCAGATCAGTTGATTTTGAGTTGCTGCGAAGGCTCTGGAGAGAAAAATCACATATTGTATAAGCCTACCTGCTGGTTCATTGTAAGTCACAATAAAATAATGTATTAGTTTTACATTATTTAACCCTCCTGTTGTCCTTGGGTCCGTTCTCAAAGATTTTATCTGAAATGTGGGTTTTTTTTTCAACCAAATTGCCAAAAACTATTCTCAAGTAAAATTAAGGATCACTACTTTCAGAAAATTTGGGGTGTTTTATTGTCAATGGTTTCAAAACATTATCCTGACTAAACTTAGACAGTCTGAGATCATCCATCAACACGCATTCCTCTGATCTTAGCTATTAGTCAAAATAACATCATCATGTCAGCTCTAAAATTAGATATCATTTAATATGAATGAGATGTATTGACCACGAATGCCAAGTAAGTAATACGTATAAAACAAGTGGGGGAGTAGGGGAAAAAAAAGCAACAAACAAAACAAAAATAAAAATAAAAAAGCATTTAAAAAAAGTTTGAATGTTCAATTTGGACCCAGGTGGACAACAAGTTCATAATCGACAGAAAGACATTACAAGGGGTTTCCTAGAAATGATTCTGTAGCTGTGTTGGAAACACCTCATTCCCTCTCACTCACTATTCCCTATATAGTGTGTATTAAATCATGAACTAGATAGGGAACGACCAAACCAGATTCCGGGACACTCACTGAGATCATCGTTGTCGGGAGATGCTCCGGTTGTTTGTGTGACGGAGGCGGGCGCGCCCAGCATCATGTCAACAAATCGGAACAGAAATACTTGTAATACGTCCCTGAAACAAACCGAGCACTCAGGAGAATATGAGGTTGTATAATATATATGTTGCATGTTAACTCTCCACTGTTTAGAAACCAAAGCCCGCTCCATTTTTCCTTCTCAGTTTTAGCGGGTGCTTCTTCTTCTCCTCCGGGAAAACACGGCCGCGTTGCATTGTGGTATACAGGAGTTAAATGTAGGCTACATCATATGTAGACTCAAATTAGCTGTGCATTGTGGGTATTTTATAGGGGACTATATAGTTAATGAAATAAACCACGGAGACTTCGAACACCACTACAAGATGACGAACACACTATATAGTGCACTGTTTCTGTGATAGGGAACAGTGCACTATATAGTGTGTTCGTCATCTTGTAGTGGTGGTCGAACCACTACAAGGACATGTACTCCCTGATCCTGTCCTTCTCCCTGGGAGGATAATAATCTGCTAATGCAACTATACGAGTGATCTGGGAAGAATGATTGACAGTTTGATTGATTGATTGTTTTAATTGTGCGGGTTTTTTTGTATCGCAGGTTTGGGAAGCACCGTAAAGACGAGCGGCCAGGAGAAAAGCTGGATCGTAAAGGCTCCAGCAAGTGGAGGGTGGATGAGACTCAGGTTTCAGATGAGGAGATGATGAAGATGAGGATGGAGCAGGAGAGGTAAGGTCTTCAGGATGTAGCAGCCGCTAAATGCTGTTCACCTTTGTTTTTCTGCTAAGTGCTGCAGCGGTAACGGCCCCTTTGTCTCTGGACTCTCCTGTGCTCTACTACCTTTCAAAGGTGGGGAAAATGTCCCCCCCCCCCAACAACAAAATAAATTTTGGTGGGGCTTGAGGGTCCTCTGGTGTTGCTCCCTGCTTTGATAAACACATCTGGTTTGTGTTCCCTCATTCTCATTTTCCACCGCTGATATCAGTTAATATACACTGTGTGACCGAGTGCATGTGTGGAACTTGTTTTGGTGGAACACGTGTACGTTCAAAAGAAGTTTTAGTCGTGCAACAGAAAACTCAGATTGGACAGATAGTCTAGCTAGCTGTCTGGATTTACCCTGCAGAGATCTGAGGAGCAGTTAACCATAGTCCTCACAAATCCACCAGAGGTTAGAACGCCAACACAGAGACACAGGAAGGGGACATACGGACTAAATGTAAATGGACTGTATTTATATAGCGCTTTTCTAGTTCTAATAACTACTCAAAGCGCTTTTACATAGTACCACTCACCATTCACACACATTCATAGGCTGCTGTACAAGGTGCCACCTGCTCATCATTCACACACTTTTACACACCGATGGCGCAGCATCGGGAGCAATTTTGGGTTCTTGGTCTTGCCCAAGGACACTTTGACATGGGACTGTAGGGCCAGGGATTGAACCAAAGACCTTCCTATTGGCAGTAATGTTGGACATCAAGAACCGATTCCTACTTGGAATCGTTTAAAAAATTATGATTCCAGTAGAACCGTTTCTTTATTGGAATCGTTTGGAATCGTTAGGAGGATTTGGTTTCAAATGTGATCATGGGTTCCAAATTTAACATGCGTAAGTTTTGGTTTCCATAGCGACCAGGCTATGGAAACAACATAGCAGGCTCCAAGGCTGCTATGTTGCAGCCTTGGAGCACAGTAAGCAGCGCTCTAGTCTGGCTTTATTTTACATTGAAAAAGCCCTGTGAAACTGCAACCCACCATTGAATAAAAAAAATAAAAAAAAGTTCCTCTTATTTGTGAAATAAGCATGTGACCCGTTTCAACTCCACCCCTCAAAGAATCGAGAATCTGTTAAGAACCGGAATCGAAAGAAAGAATCGCAATTGGTAGAATCGTAAAAATCCAAATGATGCCCAACCCTAATTGGCAGGCGACCGCTCTACCACCTGAGCCAAAAATAAGGGACATCCGGCGGAACCTCCGGCACCATCGGAACAATCCCATAAATGAGTCCTCGTCGATATGGACTAATGGTTTAATAAATGAAGAATTTGTGTAATAAAAACAAAAGATTAGATGGTTAGAGAGCCCATCAATTCTGAGTCTTTTACTGTTATCAGGTGTGTACCCCAAACCAAACAAGCCCAAAGACAGCCTGGCTTTTGCTCACTGCATCACTCTCCCCCTCTCCTCACCAAACTAAATGTCAAACGGGCACCGTGCCAGTTTTTTCAGTTTGTCAATGCCAAGGCCATTACAGCCCTGCCGGCTAATTAATTCCCGTGCTCTTGGTGTAGGGGCAGAAGTCATTACACCTCCCAGTTGCTCGTTATGAACATTTTGTTTGTAATTCTGTCTTCACGCCTGCAGAGCAGATAGTCCAATAATATAATAGCCAAGTCTTTATTTTTAATTGGCATAAGGTTAACGCAAATGTCACGTCAGATGATTTGGTTGTTACGCTGCATCTCGTTTAAGGTTCAGAATGCTCCTTTTGTATGTTAATCCAATTCATTGCTTCTCTTGTCCTCAAATGTCACGGTCTAACACATTTATTATGTGACAGAGTTTCAAACACAGAAACCTATTCAGGACTAATACAGGTACATTGATGACACAGATACATGGACCCTTCTCTTCATTCATTCAGATTTTCTTCACTACACAGTACATAATCCCTGTGTATTTAGCTGTTTATTTTGTGGTAACATTCTGAATTCTTTATTTTTGTATCCTACAAGATGTGAAGCATTTTAATCTTGAAACATTGCAGAAGTTTTTACGCTATTATCGTAAATCCAGAATATATTATTGACATAAAAATCAGTTAATTCAGATTAATTTAAGCCTGCAGTACCACAGAATGTAAGCAATTGATTGAATGCTTTCTGAAGCCACTATAGTATGTGATCTAATACTATTTGTAACCAATAGGGCTGCATCTTAGTAAAAGTAGAAGTGGATGCAAATCTATTATTTCTTCAGATTTATCTTTAAGGCAGAGCCTCTGCAAGAGCTGAGAAACGGGTGTATCAATCGTTTTGCACACTTATTTGTTCTTTTGTTTGTTAATGTGCTGCCATGTAGAGTGCCCAGGGCAAGAAAGAGCTATGGGAAATCAGGCAAAATGGTATATGAGGAACGAAAAACAGCCAAATTAAGGTCTGTGCATCCACAGAGCAGGAACTATCTTGGGATTGTCTGACAGTAGTTCAATGCATTAATTATTTTGTTCAGCATTGGGTGTTTGGCTCACTCCAACCAAGCGTACTTTCTCCCTAAAGCACCTGGAAAGCACAAGCGCGCCTCTCATTTGTATTTCACCACTAGCTGAGATACACTGATATTGACAGGGAGAGCCCACTGAGGATGTGGAAGACTGGCTGCTTCGGGGTTAAACAATGATCCAGTTAGCTGTGTTTCACCAAGATGCTCTCCCAAGGTTCAGCCGGGAGCTTAATCCAGCTGTGATTGACTAAAGGGATAGATTTCCTCACAGGTTTAAGTCTCAGGTCCCTGTGGGCTCCAACTCCAAGCCAGACAGACAGTTCAGACAGGACACTGATGTTTGCGGGGGGAAATGTATGGTCATTTGAAGAGCAGATAAACATGCACATCATTAAAGTAATTGCTTACGGTGAATGCATTTTATAATGCATTTGGCCCGAATCAGCTAGTGTCATTAATTAGAAACATCCACAGGAATGTGAATAGAAACCCTCCGGTGTCAGCTATTTTGTGATGCACCAATGCTAAATCTTTGATTTTTGTCTTCCTAAAATTGAGGCTTTTGTCAATGCTGATCCCTGAAAAAATAGATATAGATATATACGAGGCCGTGTATGACTTCGCTCACTGTTTTAAGAGTCGTTTGGCCAAAAGGTTCAAAGTTGAATCTACAGCAGACAGTGTGCGGCATATCATGTAATTTGTCCCGATGAACTTCACTTGACCGAGACATTTGCTCAGTACTACTACTTGCTCAAGATAAAGAATTTCAATATGCTCTTGTATTTATGTACTATTTAAGTGCCATAGACAAATTAGAAATTCCCCAAAATGTCCAGATGTACAGTATGTATATACAATAAAATGGGCTCTCTGTGTCGCCGGTTTAGCCCACTATGAATGATCAAAATCTTGCAGTATTCTCCTTGCATAGCAAGTTCTTCAGAACTAACTGAAGCTACTTGTCTCCAAATCATAAAACAATTCCAGAGCTCCACTGTTATCAATCCAAAAGGACTTTCAGCATCCATCTTATCCTGCTGGACCTTCTCCTTTCATGTACTTCCTGCCTTTCACCGTGGACTATCAGTTGTGTCAGTACTACCGCTAAGAGGAAGGTTTATTACACAGTGGGTACAATAGCACATAATGGACCATTGTTCTGGCCTGATGTGGTAGAAAGGTCACTCGTCAAACACATTTCTTCTACCATAATGTCCCATCCTGCCATTTCAATACCCTTTTATGTGCTGTCTCTCCCTCTCCTTCTGCTATGCACCCTTTCTGTTCAGCCTCATCATTTACCCTTCATGCTGAGAGTATTTGCATCTCTCATCAAGGACAACCGTTAGACACAAAGCAAGGTTTTTCTTACGTAAATATTTTGGGACTGAAAGGGCAATGATTAGGCCAAGTGTGCGTTTTCCTTCCTGTCCCATTTCAAGCAGCGTACATTTGTACATTTTTAGCAACATTGCTTTTTAAGTGCTTGTCATGTTGGGACTTAGATTTAGTCTTGAAGCAATACTCCTTTATTGGTGGCTCTGAAAAGTTGAACATTTTGAAAGGTTGGCTCTTCTGTGGAAGATGGCAGCTGTAGTCACCCTTGATTCACGCCACTTGCAATGGATCCCAGTTCCGTCGCAAAAACCCCCAAAATATTGATACTATTCACTCAAAGCTTTAGTGCGTAACTTTTTTATATTAATGCCTATCAGCTCCACACAACTCTCTGGATTTCTTAGTACGACTACGTTCAGAAGATTGTGTCGTTTGGCGACTTTCGCACGCAGAAAATCGAGTGAAGATCATGACCTCTTCTGAAGAGTCCATCATGTTTTTTTAATCTTCCGTGTCCTCCTTGGCTACTAGCAGCTGTGTGGAGGAGGAGTGGGGGTGGTGCTCGATCATAGAAGGCTTGTATTAAGGGAATGCACCAACAGTTTTGTTGTCATTACTTAGAATTCCTCATGGGGACGACAGAAACTACGCACTATAGCTTTAAGCAGCATAATGTACTTCTTCCCCATCCATACACAGTATAAACTGGGTATGATCTAAATACAAATGTATTCTGCCTAAAAAAGACTAACTACACAATTTCCAATTATTGCCATTGTAGTTTACTTTTGCAGCAATCGGCTACTTATGTACAGTAGGTGAATGACAAAAGTGATAAATTGAAGTATTTCTCAATATTTTGGTAGAAAGTGTGATTGTGTGATGGAACAGAGAAGTGCAGTGCCCTGCAGAAGTAGCTCAAGGAGGGATGACACTAATCGAAGCTTACAGAATGTGTGTTTGATACTTTAAACATGACATTTGGTTAAGTATACCTTTAAATATAATAGTTTTTCTTGGTTTTAATTGCAGTTAATATTTAAAACTCTAAGAGTGCCAAAAAGATTTGTTGACTTGACAATTTCGATAATCCATTAATTGTCATTTATCATGGGGGAAAAAATGCTGCTACCAGCATCTCAAATGTGAGGATTTGCTGCTTTCCCCTCAGAAAAGATAAGCCTTTATTGATCCCCGAGGGGAATTTCAGGCTGTAGCATTCTTAATTAAATATCTTTGAGCTTTGGACTGTTGGTTGACAACAATTTGAAGACGTTGCCTTGGGCTCTGGGAAGTTTTGATGACCTTTATTTTTTTTAAACTATTTTCTGACATTGAATATTGCAATTTTTAGAAAACGTAGACAACAGATTCATGGATAATGGAAATAATCCTTAGTCCAAGGTTTTTCCTGATTTAGAATGGCTCTTTGGGGGAGACTACGCACAACACTAAGCATGATCGGTCCGCGTAAAGGCAATGTATTTGTTATTTCTGTCAATTTGATAAACAAAAATGTATATTAAGCTTGAACAAATGAAACCCCAATCAACAAAACATAATATTAATATTTAAATACTCCCATTAAAATCACCAGGGGTCTCATTTATAAAACTGTGCGTAAGATCCTTACTAAAAGTGTACGTACGGCCAAAAATGCCTTGCTGCAAAAAAAGATTTATATTTGTATATCACAGATTTACAAAGGAAACATTGCTTACAGATAACAAGATGACAAGCCTTTGCGATAAAGTTGAAGATTATATATAATAGTTATATAAAACACTTAGCTGTCTGACATTTCCCTCTGGAAACAGCCGGTGGCCCCCAGAGTGGCGAGGACCTGTATTTGGACCGGGATGGCACGGTTCCGGCGTGTTGCCCTCTCTACTGGACCCAATTCAGTACATAGATCCAAGAGCTCAGCTTTAGGGAATCTAAATCAGCATATTAGCCAGTCATCGTCATGGTCCCTGAAGTCTCTTTCTCTCCTGATTCTTCCATTGGCGTAGTCCTCCTGCAGGGCTGATACTGGTGGTATCACCCACCTCAAGATACAATTTGAAGATGAAAGAAAGTATAATAGGCAAACACACTTTTCTTCATGCAGGTTTTGTCACAAACGGTATTGAAGTTCGGACCGATAACGAGGACATTAAATGTAACGATTGCGCGAGAGCTTAACGGCTGTATTTACAGACTTTGACATTTGATGATATATGAAGAGTATTAAAGACAGATATTTAGTTATTTACACTGTGTTCTGCTGTTATCTAATGCTAGTGTATTTGATGTATCCTGTATTCCATGCAGTCGGGCCATCTCCTCCTCCAGCGCTCCATAGCGGACAATGTGACAGTGCTGAAAACATTAAGAACACATTTTTATTTAAGATTTCAGTTGGATTTTACAAAGTGTTTATGAAACAATTATCACTCAGTACAAGCGCAAATAACACTGCTGGATTTAATCTTCATGGTAATGTGGATGATATGGAATGAAGAAATGTGCGTGAGACATCAATACTTGAAAATATTACGAGTAATCGTTATTCCCTCATTTACTTTCTGCCGTCTGACTTCAGTTCACCACCTCACCATCTGCGTCGCCAATTCCCATTGTCTCCAAAATGTGTGTACGCATGGGTCAGAGTTTGCGTGGAGGACCGCACATTCTCCCGTCAAGTTTGTTTTTTTATAAATCACAACCTTTGCGCCGGAAGTGGCGTATGCACATTTCAGCCCCGTTTTGTGTGTACGCCACGTGTATAAATGAGACCCCAAGAGAGTCCGGTACATCCTGACTCTGGACGGTAAAACTGAGATTAGCGCTGTTATTATGTTCTGCTTGTTTAATGGTTGTTTGGTAAAATCCTATTAAACGCATTCAGAGAAGGTTTTAAGTGCTATTTTTTCCTCTCAATTCCTATCGTTTTGGTGTTGGTGATTTTCCTTTAGTGCTGGCTAAAGCCTCTTTGCGGAGCACCAACAAAATTCCTCTATGCAGGAAAAACCCCGTTAATAGTCGCATCTCTGCACTTCAACACATACATGCATTTCAGACCTGTTTTGACTCCACAAATGTAGGTTGCCGTCTTTGTTCAATACTTCAGCTCTGAGTCTGTGTCCTTTCTCACACACACACACACACACATACACAACTGGTCCGCATCCGTCCCCACTCAGAAACTGGCCCCATTGACCCGTCCAGTGCCTCGTTATGGGAAGGGGCTGCACGGAGAAGGCCAGGCTCTGGATTGGTATGTCGGGCCTTATCTTATCAGCCACTGTGCTTGTGTATACAATCACTAGCTGCTCCCACTGCCACTGCTGCTGCTTTCTCTGATGGAAAAGACTGTTTTTTCCCCCTTTGGGTTTAAAGATAGATCCCTTGAGGGCCCTGCTTCCTTCTGTGCTATTAGATAATTGCAGAGTCCACAAGTAGTACAGACACAGCTTGCAAGTCCACAAGCTTTCATGTGACATGGGTTAAGTTGTTAGAATAAGTGCCCATTTTGCAAAAAAGATTGTTACCCCTGTCCAGATTCAGTAGGGAGCTGTTAAAGCCATCAAGTTCATTAGCAGCCTCATTGTTTTAGTAGTAAAGTATTTCCAGCCATTTATCCCTGATTTTTAGTTTTTTTTTGTACCTACCCTCCAATGGGGAGCCCTCTTTTTTAGACTTATTGTTTCATTATGCACAGCATGCAAATTTTCTGGAGGAAGGGTTTTAAGATTTTAGCCCGCTGAATGTTCAGTGAAGTTGAACCCCCTACCTCGCGACTGCGCCAGTCCCATTCTCTTTCCCACCACCATTAAAAAGGGGCCTGGAGAAAAGAGAGCAGTATGATAATTGGTAGTTGTAAAGCTCTGATAATTGGCAAGACTGTAATTACAGGGCTGCACGATAGGTAGTCCCCCCCT
>CM042324.1:28904759-28914759 GCA_023566125.1 Zingel zingel
TAAATTTTTCTAATAAGGAATGTAACAATTCTCCTGGACAGAAAAGGGGGTGTCAATGACAAAAAGTCAAAAAAACAATGCCAACAACGCAATCCTAAAACCGTATGCTGATATACATAGTCAATATAGTGTTTAGTAACTCTTAAAATAATCACTGACGTCCAGTGGTCAGCGGTTAATGAGACAGCGTTTGCACCACTCTGCAGCAGTTCCAGTGTGGCCGCTTTCTCCGTGTCATACAGGTTGTGTATGCGTGAAACTACTGTCCCCCTCGACAACTTTGTAAAAGTAAACCTTCCATTCAAAATCGTATTGGCATCCATTTCGGCGTCTCGTGCTCGCAATCCACTCAAAACGTAACGTTACTACTCTACTCTTTGGCCATCTCGCAAGCCCAAACAAGTGCGTGCGGCGTGCCTGTTGTTTGTTTCCGGTCTAGCTAGATCCGGTGTGGTGTTGTAGTTTTTCTAACGTTACTAGTTGTTGCAACAGCATGTGAAAAAAACGACAAAGTTTGTTCTGCCAAAAAGAACGTTAATCTCGCGATAAAAAATTGACGTCGTTAAAATGGGTTTGCATTAACGCCGTTAATAACGCGTTTAACTGACAGCACTCATATATATATATATATATATATATATATATATATATATATATATATATATATATATATATATATATATATAAATGCAAGGAAGATAAACAGATATATCTGGCGTGGCCTGGCCATTAAAACAATACCAATTAGCGTGTGTGTTTGCGTGCGACTGAAGGTGTGTCAGATGCTGTTGGGTGAACATACAGATGCTTGTTTTTTATGTTTGTGTGTTTTTGGGTTTGTTCTTAATGTTACCTGTTGACTGTTGGAGCAGACGATGCAAGAACATTTTCTGTGTGAGCAGACAGTAAAGTTGTATCGTATCTTATACAGAATACAAAACGGCACCAAACCTGCATAGATGTTTTTGTCCAAAAGCAGCTACACGCTACACAGAATGCTATTGTTTTTGACCTACCATTGTCTTTTAGACCAGAACAACCTAGTATCAAGATCAGGGATGACCGAATCCAGGATTCAGCTTCAGATCCAGCTGAATATTGGGCTTTTTGACGGGGTTGGGTTTCTGCCGAACTTTAGAATTTTTTACCACCGAACTGAACCCTACGCTTGCACTGCGCGCGCTACGCTGGTCGACGTAATGCCGTTGATTACGGGAAGGTGTTTACGTAGGTGGAGCGTTCAATGCAGTAGGCTGTGAGAAAGTGAAAATGGAACTGGTGAGCAGAAAAAGTGTTGTTGGGCAGTACTTTCAGTCAAAAGAAGGCCATTCAAGTCCAGCTACATGTTCAATCTGCAATGCTGATTAGTCTGGTGGTGGCGAGGACTCTAAACAATACACGACATCACCGCTGTTACAACATCTGGTCTGAAACATCCGAAAGAATACGAGTTGTGCATGAAGGAATCTACAGACGGCAGCCAAAAAGCAGCAACTTCAGGTACGGCAAAGGAAGGACAGTCACACTGAGGATGGGAGGAGGATTCGGTATTCAGTTTCAGATTCAGCAGAATCTCAACCAGTGGATTCAGTATTCAGTCGAATCCCAAAAATCTGGATTCGGTGCATCCCTAATCAAAATGTCTGTCACAATCTTCCCCATCAGGATCCAGGCCAAGACCAGGGAGCTGAGGGAGCGCCAGGCCAGGGAACGGGACTACGCCGAAATCCTGGACATAAGCCGCACACCTGAGAGGGGCTCAGAAGAGGAGCACCCGTACGCAGGCATCAACCCCTTGAACAGCTCTGTGGACAGCGGGCACAGCCGGCCCCACAGCCCCCGGGACGATTACCCCCACATCCATCCACACCACCAGCACCAGCACTCCGATTCCCACTACACCCAAGTCAGCAAAGCCCGCAACGACCGGCCGCCTTCTGCAGACAGGTAGGGCTGGATTTATGCGTTCCAAAGGTTCTGTTGTAAAAAAAAAAAAAAAAAGACAGAATTATATATATTTACTATTATTCCTTCTTCCCTTAAAAAATGAATTATTGGCAACACTGAATGAATTCTACTGGAGTCCCAGTTAGAGCTGGGTATTGTTAAAACATTTTCGATACCAATACCGTGATCTTGATAACTGTTCCTAAACGATACTTTTTTCAATACCAATTTTATGAAACAAAAAGGAAATACAACATTAAAAATTACAGCACAAATCTATTTATGTATTTTTCAGCTCCTACTATGTGAGCCCCGTTTCTATGGTAACGTAGAGTTTCTCCTGCGTGTCTCTAAGACGCGTAACGTTAGACAGCCAATCACAGACATCATTAGATCTTGGTAGAAGCATGCTGCTTGCTTATTGGCTCACTGACGCTGATGAGATTTACTCCTTAGTGATTTCAATCCCTAAGGAGTAAATTGGGCATTGAATGACGAGGAATTTATCGATACTCGATACTTTAGAGGCAATTTCGTCATGCCTAAAAAGTATTGATTCTGTACCCAGCCCTAGTTACACACAGTCCCCCTCAAAAGCTATTTCCGCCCAAGCCAGGTGAAGAGCTACCATTCATGGTTCAGCAACCTTTTTACCTCCAATTCAAAAGCACAACCCGGTCATGGTATGTCAGTTAAAGGTCTGTGCAGGCCTGATTCTGCCTCGCAGTCCCAATCTTGGTAACTCTGAGGCAGCATTATTGGGCAGAGACGGCAGGCTGGCAATCACACCTGGAGGAGAAAATAATCACAGCAACAGAAGGCAGGCTGTAAATGTCAGCTCGCCGACTTCTAGACACAATGCACTGTTCTCTGGTGTGGGGGGGGGGGGGGGGATACTCAGGGGAGGCAGTGAGTGAATGGGAACCTTTGAATATCATTCTCTCTTTCTGTCTCCCTTGACCTTTCTACCTCTCTTTCTGCCACTCTTTCGTTCTCGTGTTGATTTCTCCAGCCTGTCTGAGCTACCAACATGTCATGATTGACAACTCATTTTAAAATGATCACCCTGGCCTGGTGTGGGGATCCCTTTTTTTTCTTTGTGTATCTACTTTGTATTCGTATACAGCAGCCGAGTGGTATTATAAAAACGTATAAGCCAAAGCCCCAATGTTGGAAACGCCTGCATCTTGTCAGCAGCAGCAGTTTCTCAGCACTGCAGGTCTGCACTGAGTAGCTTTCAAGTCCCGCTTCAGTCAATGAACAGAGAGATCCGTAGCCCGTAGGTGGATCTGGGAAACTTGAAGCCTGCAGGAGGAAAGCCTGCAGTGTAGCGTAAACCTACGCAGTGCAGGCGAGTGAATGGATGGGTTTGTCTTAGTCGTGGTTTTCACACATCCCCAGCTGGCCCCAGCAGCCTGTGTGTACTTCAGGAGTGATGTAGCTCCATTCATAATTCATTGTGCTGCTTTTGTCACAGTATGTTTTTTTTTTTTTTTTTTTTTTTTATGAAATCCCTGATGTGGTCCTGTGTGAAGATAAGCAGATGCACAACAGCAGATAATATACTAGCATGACCGATATTGAGTCCTATTTAATTAGGTAAGGGAATTCACTCATGTAGACTCTAATCATCATATTAAAGTTAATCGCTCACTCCTTCACCAACATAAGCATTTTCCCCCTCAATGCTCTACTATGAGATTTTGTTTTATGCATCTTTGGGATGAATACATTTAGCAAGAAAGCTGCCCCCCTAAAGCCCTCAGCCACAACAGCAAGATAACATATTGGCGATGAAATGACTCCAATGGTTTTTTTCTTGTGTGTTATCATTGCAATTTTTTTTTTTTTTTAAAGATTAGTTTTTGGGCATTTTAGGCCTTTATTTTTGACAAGACAGTTGAAGACATGAAAGGGGAGAGAGAGGGGGGGAAATGACATGCAGCAAAGGGCCGCAGGGCAGGGTCGAACCCGGGCCCGCTGCGACGAGGACTAAACCTTTTTATAAGGGCGCCCGCTCTACCAACTGAGCTATCTGGGCGCCCATCGTTGCAACTTTAACTAGAACTGCAATACAAGTCCCCCCCCCCCAACGACCCGCAGAGTCCGCAAGTGTGTAACCTAAAGCGCGGCGGTGGAGCAATAGCCCACGCCCACTTTGACCAATCAATACACCATTGTAGGCATGGCCTAGATGGTACCCTTTCATTTTTCGTGAAAATCAGATGAGCCCTATTAGGAGGAATTGGACTGTGGGTTGGACAAAACTAAAAACTTGAAGATATCTGGCGCTATTTTAACGATGTAAGCACACGTCGTGAAGCGCCTGGGCAGGTGCGTTTAGGGCGTGTACGAATCCACTTTTGCCAGTTTAACGGTGAAAAAAGGGTCTGTGTGCCAGGTGCATGGTTCAAAAGGATTGTACTTTGTGTCTTCATTATTTTATAGGGGTGTTTTGGATGTAACATGCAATAAACCAGTCAGAGTGTCATCGGCCATTCCCTTTAAAAGCCAGGCGCGTTTGGACCTTGGAGCATTGCTGTTATGATGGAGGATTAGCTGAGCAGGAAGGAGAGATGTTCAGGAGAAGAAACTGATCTGCCGAAACTCCACGAGGTGAAGCAGGCGTTAACATAACAATGAAATGTTATTGACTTTAGACCAGGCTTTTGTTGGTCAATGGTGCGATCACTTTCCGCTGCCTCAAGATAACAATACTCCCAGAATGCACCTGAACACACCTCCCTGTAAGACCAGCACACCCATGGGCGCACAGATGGGTGCAGGTGAATTTTCTATTTAAACGACGTGGGTGCTGGACGGTCTTAAACTAGCAAAGACACTTTGTCTGTTGTCTGGAACGTATGAACTGCCTGGTGACTATTTGTTCACATTAATAGGTAAAATGATCAGTCTGGAAGAAAAAAACAAATACATTAGTAAAGAATGAAGTCTTCAGTAGTTGCAGCCTTAAAAGAGATAACCATGACCGCACAACTTCAATAGTTCATTGCACTTGATTGCACTCCCGGCTTTGGCTAACTGTTCCAATGGGATTCGGAGACATAACTCTTTATTGCATTTCATTTTGTTACACCACAGGGAGATTAGCTGAGGTAACATTGGTCTTTTCTATTAATATGAAAATACTTGGGCTGGGCTTGTGGGCTTTTAGAGCACAAAATGTGTTCTTCTCCGCTTGGACAATGTGGTAATGGACACGGCCGTTACACTTCAGTGTTAGTTTTTATACTTTATATCTAGGCCCCATGGCTAACCATGCTGCCCCAGACTGGAAACGTTTGCTCTTTTCACAAGGCTTTGATTACAGCAGTGTAGGTACCCGGGACATATACTCCTTAAAGATATTATGTTGCATTCCCAGATCTCCAATCATAAGAAAACTATACCTCTTGAGAAAAGCAGGAAGCGTGTTTCCTGTTTCCTGTCTGCCCCCTACTGAACAGGAAGTGAATTAGACCCTGCCATGCCAAGCACAGGAGGGAGGGAGTGTCACCCGATGGCGGGAGTGTTTGTTATTATGGGATTCGAATGGCAGCGCGGACTGACATCGGAGCTTAAGCATTGTGGAGATTTGATCAAAGCAATAACATGTCCTTAGAAACCGAGAGTGAAGGAAAATGTTATTTTGTTCCTACACTAACACATTTCTTTTGAAATGACCGTTTTAGATTTCCTTTGAGTCAGCTTGATGCTTAGGATGTTGCTGTGTGCTGGATATGTCTTTTTCACTGTTCAAATTAGGACGTTATTTAATGAGCTGAATCTGTAGGGGTTCTTTCTCTTTGTTGGAGAGAAGCACCTTGATCTTTAATTACCTATTTCATAATCATTTTATGCCCCAAAATCATCTTTGATATGACTTTGTTTGTATCGCCCTTTTGTTGGCGCTGTCGTGTTGTGACTGTCACAAGATCATGACTCCGAATCAAAGTGAAAGGGTCAGATCTGTGCCACAGAGCTTCAGCATATAACATCATCATGTTTATTCACATATAACTTATCTTAACTGGGTTACATAGTGCTTCAAACAGCAAACGTATATGTTACAACTGCTCTTCATTTGACTATTTGACTATACCTTTGCTCTTGGAGAATTACGCAGTGACTCATAAGTCATCAGAGTGGGAATCTTGTGTCTTATGGTGCTTTATTGTATTAGTTTATATCTTGTACTGTTTTCTCTTTATTTTCTTGTTGGGTTCTGAGTTTGGCGTTTTAATGTATGTAGCTTTTTTTTGAGTTTTGTATTTTGTAATGTCACTTGTGTATTTGTTGTTGAGTTGTATTGTAAAGGCCCATCTAGGGACGGGCATTGCAATTTAGCTTAAGCTATACGTGCTGTGGTGTGTGGCATTGGTTGATGCTACATACAATACAAATAAACATAAAAATAATGTATGACAGTAATACAGTGTGAGACTTTAATATGACACAGCACAAGGCCTTTGTTTCTGCTACCACGACTCTTAACTATGGATCGACCAATTATCGGCCTGGACCATTATCAGGGCCGATATCTTTATTTTACCGATAAAGTTAATTAATTAAAAAGTGTGCTACTTTGGCTCGGCTACAGCTCTGTAAGCAGTGTGCAACACCTGCAGACAACCTGATAGCACCTTAAGACTTCAGGAAGCTAGTTTTGTTTTTATTTATTCATTTTTTGACTGTGTATTATGTTTAGAGTTTCCTTTTTATTAAATAATTGCTTAAAGCATTTAAACAGACTTTTGGGTTGGAGTTTGTAACAACAAAATGTTAATTTTGACTTGAAGATTTGAATTTTTACAGTAAATGCATATCGGTTCCAAATATCGGTTATCGGTTTCATTAACTTCTAATAATCGGTATCGGCCTTGAAAAACCAGTAGGTCGACCCCTGCTCTTACCTGTTCCCACTACTGGTGCTACTCATGATAATAATCATCAACACGTCATCATGATCTTCCTGAAGCATGTCCTCCAGACTGCTGCCAAGAGGAAATTCATGCCTTAACCCGGGCTCTGGCACTTCCTTACACAACCCATTTAATAACTGGACCAACATTCTCTTCAATGTCCAAATGAGAAAACAATTGCCTTTCTTAGCACCGCAATGATTGGCAGTCCGAGAGGAAACAGGGGAAAAAAGACAACACGCAGCTGCATAAATAACCATTTGAATTCATTTTTAATTGCCTCTATTTCCTTCAAACGTAGCGCTGTCAGAAATGTCTATTTAACTGCGGAGGGTTTAAAAACAAAAACAACTACAGAGGCCAGGAGGCCAGGAGGCGCTTCAGAAGCCTTTGGGGGAACCGTGTGCCGTTTCCTTTGCTTTAAGGAGCATGACCACGAGGACTATAGACTCAACCAGTCTGCTGCTTCCAGCCTAAAACAACATTTAGCTCTTTCGCTTCCAGCCTGCCCTGTAACACTTACTTTAAGGATTAGACGTGTCTCTTAGATGTCTTTTATTTAGGTTTGAAGCTACATATTTTAACACGACAGTGAATTGGAACTGGAACATGTTTTTTTTCTACAGAAGATGTTTTAGTTGTGTTATTCTGTGGCTTGTTGCGTAGGTGGTACGGTGTAGTATCAGGTTGGGAACATTCTATTTATTTTTATTTATTTTTTTACATATTTCTGTTTTGGCTCTCAACCAAATTACATAACCTTGCTGCTTGGACACTGGTGGTCTTTCCTTCTCCCTTCTCAACATGCCAAGTAAAATATTGCCAAAAGCTGTTTTTTTATCTCCCCCAATTTTTTCCCACCATTACAGCTACAAATATATATTTCTCACTGGGGGCCCGGTGTGTACCATTAGCATCTGGTAGCATTTGTCGCCATGTTATTTTTCCTAAATACCCTATAGAACTGTAAATTATGAAGTCCCAGGAGATGATCTCTTACCAGCTCTGTAACCACGCATGCTTCTTTTGGGCTTTGCAAATTGATAAGCTGAAACATACTGTAGAAGCAGTCAGCGTGTTATTGAATAGCTTTATTAGCCCTCAACATTTGTTGTATCACCCACCATCCCTGTTGTGTGAGTGTAAGTGTGCAGAGAGCCAAGTGAATTAGCGCCCATTCTTTTATTTCCCTCCCAACTAAGGCAGCAGTGAATGCTGGGAAGGCTCTGTGGGATTTGGTGTGATTTGATTCTTCGCGTTTCCCGAGGAGGCAGCGATCTTATTGAATCGGCTCCATTACATTTCATCTCCACCCGGGGAATAAGGGGCCTCAGAGGGAGCGGACGTGGTCGAGTGTTGTATCACAAACATACCAGAAACAGTGACGCAGACAAACAGACAGCAGTTGCCTCGCAGCTTTTCACAGGCTGATAAGGGGGTGTGTATGTATGTGCGTGCGTGCGTGCATGCATGCATTTGCACTTGACTTAATGTAGGCTGTGTGCACACACTGTTCAATAGTGTGCATCTGTGCTCTGTTTTTGATGCCGGCGCTCCTCTGTATTTGTTGGATTTTTGTTCAGGTGCACATTTGTATTTGTTGGAAATGTAGAGGAGTGGGAGTGACAGGTCAAAGGTGTGATGTGTGTGTGTGTGTGTGTGTGGCACAGATAAAGTACAGTGGCAGGTATGCAGCTGCACACAATGAACACAAAGCTTGTGCTTTGTGTGAGATTCTGTAAGGATTTCTGTTGATGGTGGTTGAAAACGGATTGACTAGCAAGGTGGCCCCAGGGCAAAAAATTAGCTGAGGGTCCCTGTTGACCCCCGTTCCTCCCACTTTTCTGTGCATTGTGTATGTATCCTTTTGCCTACACATGGCGGCTTCATAATAATGCTTACACAGTATACTGAAATTCTACCTGCACAACAATGCTCCCTGCTGTATGTCAGTTTGTAATGATTTGAAAAAAACTCGCTCAACAGATGTGACATGACTGGGATAAGGCCTGACCCTCCCACCTCACTACCTCCTCCATAGGGGTTTAGGCCGGTTGTGATTGATTTAAAGAGCTCATATTATGCTCATTTTCAGGTTCATAATTGTATTTAGAGGTTTATGTGGTTTAATTTTCAGAAAACACCATATATTTGTTGTACTGCACATTGCTGCAGCTCCTCTTTTCACCTTGTGTTCAGGTCTCTGTTTTAGCTACAGAGTGAGACATCTCACTTCTGTACCAGCTTAGCTAGTCAGAAACAAAGTATGAGGGCGTGCCCTGACAGTACCTAGGTAAGGACTACTAGCCAGTCAGAAGCAGAGTATGAGGGCGTGCCCTGACAGTAGCTAGGTATGGACTACTAGCCAGTCAGAAGCAGAGTATGAGGGTGTGCCCTGACAATACCTAGGTAAGGACTACTAGCCAGTCAGAAGCTGAGTATGAGGGCGTGCCATTGACTAGTCAGACCGAATTTTGAACACAGTCCCAGACAGCTTGGACTTGATGCATTGCTTGTCCCTTAGAAATTAATTCAAACAAACCCTTATTTCATTCAGCGTTGAGTAAACACACAGCTATTCTTATATTCCTGTCTCCTGAGTGGCCTCCGAGACAAGGAGCCCCAGCTGGGGACAAAACACATCCAAACACCAAACCAAACACAGTACTCAAAACTCACAACACACTACAGTTTCCAAGTGCAAAGACGGAGAGATTTAAAAGCCTGAAAAGCTTCAGCAAGCTTAAACATCATTTTGTGGGATTTACAAATGTATGGAGAAACAGTAGGTGTCACTATTAAACATTGTATGATGGGAACATGGAAAAAAACTTCTGTCTCACTCAGTATCCCCCATAATCCATTTACCAACAGACTTTTTCTTTGTTGTTTAATTCACTCTCGTTCCCATGTTTCCGTAATCCCACACATTTGACTTAAAGCGTTATATGACTCTTCTTTTCACATTAAAGGATTAGACATTATTACGTCATGCTTCTTCCTGTACAATGATTAATTTCCCGTAGAACTGGACAAGCTATGCTTAACATGTCGCCCTGCACAATCTTGTTCAATCCACAGAATCAGCTTTCAAAATCTTCTGCAGTTCCTTTTCTGTGTGACTCAAAGTC
>CM042324.1:28924759-28939759 GCA_023566125.1 Zingel zingel
CCCCTCTACTGAAAGAGAGACTGAGCAGGGACCCTTTACTATATATATTGTATAAAATGAAGTAATAATAAACCGGGCGTACAATAACCCCCTGAGGGTCCTGGACCCCCTGTTGAAGATCCCTGATATAGAATATGCAGTATGTCGGAAGAGCACATGATATTCGGCACATACCAACAGCTGGAGAAAAATTAACAAATAATTCCCCTTTAAGTGCATTATTAATATGTATTCACGCTAATGACGAGGATTATGTCTCATATTTATATAATGGGTATTCAAGCTGGATATTCCAAACATTTTAATAGCAGACGACATGCTGTGATCACACTAAATAATGCCTCCCTCCGAGTCCTAATCAGGAGCCGAATTAAGGCTTTGATCCGAGCTGAAATAAACATGTACAGTATTTCAAGATTATACTCTTATTAGTGCAGTGTTGTTGAGCATTCATAATTTTACAGTCAAGGGAAAGTGTCCTCAGCTTACCCGGGGTTTCCCTTAGTCATACATTCACATAGCCTGTGTGTGTGTGTGTGTGTGTGTGTGTGTGTGTGTGTGTGTGTGTGTGTGTGTGTGTGTGTGTGTGTGTGTGTGTGTGTGTGCGCGTGTGCTACTCTTATCCCTCTGAGGTCTGAGGGCATTTTCACATATCTTCTTAAATTGACCTTTTTAGGGTATGTGCATATAACTGATCCCCCCGTGTGTTTCATATCAAAATGTTCAGGACAAACTCAGCTTTCAGTATAGTCACGCGTCAAACTCAATTTCACTAAGGGCCACACTGGAAAATATGAACCATGTTAAGGGCCAGACATGTACAGTTTATTGACATGCTTTTATTTATTTTATTTAGAGTTTAGGTCCACATAAAGCTCTAAATTAGTCAGGAAAAAAATGACATAGCCATCATAGAATTCAGCAAATCAAGTTTAAAAAGAAAAGCATTTTGATTACATTTTCAATTTTAGGCTACCACACAGCCGACTCACAACAACCTGTATGAAGACTCTCCGGCTGTGCCACTCGTGTGTGAATTTCTTAGTCTAAAAGTCAGTAAATCTGCTAAATTCTGCTTAAGTATGGTGTAATTGCAGTTTTAAAACTGTTTCCAGTCGTTTTTTTGTTTTGACGCACAACTAGGCGTGCCAAAATTTATTGTGAACCTAAATTAATATGGGGGCCGGATTTGGCCCGCGGGCCTTGAGTTGGACACGTGTGTCCCAGAGCAATGTGTGAAGAGATAATTTGGCACTAAAGCTGAAACGTTGATGTTAGCTTTTTGAAATTCCTCAAATCTCTTTTGAAAACAAACTTTAACTTATGATGTGTTTTGTCGTGTGTTAGAATTGTTTCGGTGCTTGAAATGAATTGACCAAATTCTTAGTTCATATATGATTAAAATAGTAAATACACGTCTGAAATGAAATTTTGTAGTATCGCTTTTTGAGTAGGAGTTTTGTCAAACATTGTTTGGACGCGCCGTTGCGTGTCTCCCTCTTTACAACCTTACCCATAGGCACACGCCCTTTAAAAAAAAAGTAGTCAAAATTCTTTTGCAGTGTTGCATTTCAGAACCTTAGGAAATGGACAGCGGCCGACACAAACACACACGCCTATCGACTCGATAATAAAGCCGTAAAGTAGACTATCGTCACCTCAGGACAACGCCACTTCTCACAGACAGGATTGGAGATGAACATGTAACCACGATTATCTCCGTGGGAAATTAAGAATCACTGCCACCGACATAACCAATCACACTATGACGGACGCTCCACTTAGCACCAACTGCAATGTTTAATTTTAAATGAATGTAGCCTACTGGCAGTCTGGCACACGTAGGCTGCTCAGTATCTTCCGTTGGTGCTCGAGCTGCGGACCACCCACGGTATCGGCGCCTATGACCTTACCTCATGACACTTGGTTTTGGAGAGGTCTGTTGTGATGACTGTTTTTAATTAAAATGTCAATTTAATGAGCGCAATGGACCACAGCGTTCATAAAGGTCCTCCCACAATCCATTGTATCGTTTAAAAATCTATTTTAATAAAATATAAAAAATGTCAAAGTAAAATCAAGGCTGGTTTTGTCTTAAAGCCTGGTTGACAATTACATCTGCATTTAAGGAAATCAACAAAGTTTCTTCAGTTTCCTAAAGAACTTGCTTTGATTCATGCCCAACATGCCTACGGTAGTTTGTGTGATCAACCGCTGACTAATGGCTCACACAGCTTCCCTTTTGTTCCCGAAAAATTTGTTTGACGGTGGATTTGTTTAAGAACTTGGCAGCAACAACCACAGTTGATCTATTCATCCTGTCATTAAAATGGAAGATAAAGGAAAAACAAAAGCACTATATTTAAGGCCCACCAAAACCAAATATCTTAGCTTAAATCTGGAGTTTATTAGTGTTACCAACAGTGACAGTAAAGTAAGCACACAGTATCTATGTAATCATTGTGTTACAAAGTTTCTCATCTTGAGTTCACATATAGTGATCGACACATCTAAGAATACTTACAGTAATATAATTACATTTTTTATCTCAAATCAAGACAAATCTGTATTCAATTTGTCTATTTCACCCACTTTTTACTTTCACACACACACTGTTCTCAAATGGTAAATGTGTTAACACAACCATGAACAATAAAAGTGAATAAAATGCAGTTTAAAATTTAAAGGGACCTTCTACAGTATCTGATCCAATCAAGGGACAGCCAAACAAGGTAACAAATCTGACAAGGCCTTCAATGCCAACTTTGGGCCCCTGACAGCTTTTGCAACTCTGTTACAGATTTTGCTTGGTAACCAAAAAGTATTGCGATTTGACACCTTGTTCTCCTGTTGACGAAGTGAAATGTTTTTCTTTTCATTTACTCTCCCCACACTGTTTCTCCAAGGCAGACCAAAGATTCAAACTTTATTTTTCAAAAAGTCCACAGTGACAAAAGAGCTGGAAGCCCAGCGCAGCCATTAATGTCACAACTGTCACAGTGGAATCCACTTAAAGTATTTAATATTCATCAGATCAAAGATTTTCCAACATTCTTAATAGCACTCTAGAAAAGCGCTTAACTGCTGCTGGACTCTGACAGTATGTTGCACATTAGTGTGCCACTGGCGTGACGTGCATTCTGCTTCATCTCCCGCTGGGAATGGGAGGCTGTCTGTCACAGGGTGGGGGGCGGGGGGGTTTAGCACAAGGGCAGCCTAAGAGCTCGGCGTGACCCTAAAAGGCTGTTGACCCACATTTAGTGTCATGGCTGGCACTTCCCATCACTCAGCTGTCTGACTGCAATCCCTGGCGTGTTTACGTTTGACTCCCATGTGTTATGCATGTCGTGTATTGTGAAGTCCTGTCTGTCCTTACTAAGTGCAACACATTTGTATTTTAGTTTTACAGTATTTTTGATCTGTATGTTAAGTGCTCCACAGTTTTTGGTTTAAACATTAGTTGATTAATAGCCAATCCACAGTCAACTATTACTCAACAATTTCCTATCATCGGTAAATCATTTAAGTTGTTTATCAAGCTAAAATGGCAAACATTCTCTCCTTCTAGCTTTCAGATGTGACAATTTGTTCTCTTTATCGCCTCATTATAAACAGAATATTTCCGAGTTGCTTGGACAAAACAAGCCATTTAAAGATATTGCCTTTGGGCTCTGGTAAATTGAGGTGGACATTTTTAACTATTTTCTGAAATTCTCTGTGGATTTTTGCCATAATTTGATGGCAGATATTATAGACTCGGGTGGAGAGATGAGGGGAAGATATGCAACAAAATAGGGCTGTAATCTCCCAGTCGATTTATTGGTCGATACGTTCTGGCTCGACCAAAATTCTGATTGGTCGATTTTTTGCCGTGTTAATTTCTTTCCTTTCTTTTTTTTTATTTTCTTTTTTTATTTTTTTTTTATTATTATATTTTTGCCGTGTTAATTTCATCAGGTGGAAAGCCCTAATTGCTAACGGGGGTGTTTTCAGAGCACCCCTGTTTCACAGGTAACGGTCTGTCTTCAGAACACCCCCCTTGTTTTCACTTTTTGGATCAGCCCAACCCACTGGAGACAGAATGAAGAAAGTACTAGAATATTTATTTAATCGTGAGCGTTTAATTTATAGTCAGTCCTCCTCTACCATGTCAAAGACATCGGCAGTGTGGCAGCATTTTACAAAAATAGATGATGGAAAAAAAGTCGAATGCAAAGTTTGCAAGCAACAGTTTGCATATCACAGCTCAACTACAAACATGGCATATCACCTAAAAACGGTAAGCTAACTTGTCTGCGTTAGGTTGCCCCGTCTGTTTTGAGTAGGCTATATGAACATATCAGAATTGGCATATTCTAATGTTTTAGTCTGATAATGGTTTTATAACTGCAGGAGCGCCCGCCTGTCTGTCAGTTATTATAACATATGACAAAAACAATTGTCTTATTGTATATTATTGTATAGTATTATGTTGCATATTCCTCAACAGTTCTTGTGCTGATATCACTAGTTGACATAGTACTATTTTCGGAAATCATAGGCTATGATATTGCGCAGGTGCACATGATGCAACGCTGACAGACTGACAGACTCGAGTGTGTAATTTCAGTGCAAAATAATTAGGTTAAAAGATTTAATATACTGCAAATAGCCTACTAGTTGTTTATGTTTATTTCTAATTCATTTCGGCGGACAAGGCTACCAAGTACTGTGCAGCTAATTAATTAATTTTTTTCGCCCCTCCCTCCACACTCGATTTTTAATCGAAATTTCAGGACTTCAGTCGACCAAGATTTTTTTTTGGTTGACTACAGCCCTACAACAAAATGTCCTGGGTGGACTGGAATCTGGACAGTTCTGGTTACATGGTATGCATTTTAGATTACTTGGCCACCATAAAAAAAACATTTCTAACATTTAGAACCCTAAGCAATAAATCCATTAACCAGAAAATATTTAGGAGGTTATACCCCTAGAGGCAGATACCTCCTGCCCCCACTGTGCATTAATTCATCCTAAACTGAGAAACATGTGACAGTGGAAAAGGGTGGATTATATATAATCTAATAAGCGTTTTGATTTAAGACTGTAGGAGCCCAGCTCTGAATAATGGCATCCCCACACATAAACATATGTAGACGCTGAGTGGAGAGGCCTGGTGCTGATAAAGAGAGGGCTTGGATGGAGAGAGTGTGTTTGATGATGACAGGTAGGTCAAACTGGAGAGTAGGTCACTTGTCTCTGTTTGTGTCTGTAAATGTGTGTGTATCTTCTAGCTAGATAGACTCAAGAGGTGTGTGTTCTTGTTCCCTTATGTGTGGGTTCTGTTTTGTATATTCAGACGAAGCTGGGCTCTATCTGAAATGTCTCAATTTTCTTTAAGTTTAAATCACAGCACGAAGACGCGCAGACCCGGGCAGCCTGCTGGTTTTCATTAGCCCAGCCTGTTCCCTGTTAAACCTCCTTCCCCTGCCTCCAAACCCATGAATGGCTCTTGTCAGTCAGTCAGTGGCTGAAATCTTGGAAACACAGCGAACCCGCTGCGGCCTCCATTGTGGCAGATATATGGTCAGGGGTTGACTTTCAGGTAGCACAGGGATGGATTTCACATTTTCCTTTTCATAAGTCCTTCTGCGGAATGGCCCCTGACAGTGAAATGCCCCCCTTTTTTTTAACAACCTGATGACCTTTTTTACGAATATCAAACCCAGAGGGAGATGTTCAGCAGTGTTCCGGGAGAGTGTAAGTGGGGACTTCAGTTGTGATCGTGGGGAGACGACAAAAAAGACTTGTTTGACGATGCATATGAAACAGTTGAGTCATTAGGGAAAGAGTTTGCCGGGGAGTTACAGGGTGTTGCAACATCCTCTCTGAAATGTTCCCGCTCCTGTTCCTCCTCCCCGCTGCCCTCCTCATCCCGTATTCTGCCGCTTCCAGCCGATGACATACAGTATTAATGTCTCTATGCACTTCATGTTCCTGCTCCCCGCCTTCAGACATTATCTTTCTTGTCTCCATTTTTCTCACAAAGTACCTGAAGCAGCGGGGGGGTGAAGAGGAAGCGAAGATGCTAAAACTTTAACATCTTTGGCACAGGGCCTCCGATGCGCCATTATTTAGGCCGTAGACATACACACAAGACTCCAGAGTCCCTTTACTTACCGCCGCACAGGACGCATCACTTCTCAACTTCACGATTATTAGATCAGAGTCTGCAGCAAAGACAGGGGAAATGAGAAAACACACACATGCACACAACAGACCGCAGCGGGGGGGGGTCTTTTTCATCACACCGTCGGGAGCACGGAGTCCGCTTTGAAATAAAGATATTTACGATTGTCTTCCCTTTGGAAAACTAGCGAGCCTGGCTGGCTTTTGATTAGCTGTGATTGTGCTCTGCGTCCGTCTGCCTCTTCTGCTGTAGCTTTTTACCAGAAAACAAACACTCGCGTTTTCCATCCTCTCTACATTTCTTTCATCTCCTCCCCCCCCCCCCCCTTGTTCTTACACCCCATAAAAATCACATCAGGGCCCTCATCTTTAAATAGCCTACACATTTATTGATGGGTTGAAGTGTGCGTTCTCGCGCGGGTTCGGGCTCGGGGCCTATTAAAGCAATTGAATCCTCCGGTTTTTTTTGTCTTTGAAGTGTTGGAGAATCGGCGTGCTGTCCAAATCTGGTTAATCATTAGGGATAGCAGAGCGCCCCATATGAAAGCACTGCTTTTATTCTAGCAGCGGGCGCAGCATGAGCCATCTGTTATGCAGCTCACAGATAATATCACCTCTGTGTGTGTGTGTGTGTGTGTGTGTGTGTGTGTGTGTGTGTGTGTGTGTGTGTGTGTGTGTGTGTGTGTGTGTGTGTGTGTGTGTGTGTGTGTGAAAAAGAGAAATAGAGTGATTTTGATGCAGCAGGCGAACTGTGTGGTATTTGTGTGTGCCCTTAACTCCCCTGGGGTATTAAACATAGTTCTGGTGATTAGGAATCTTCTTTTGTGTGATATGGGCTCGCAGCCATTAGCGCTCCGTGTCGTATTGCACCCTCTCATAACTTTGCTCAGGATGCGAAGGCTTTTGGCCCGCGTTCATTTTCCGATGCTTAGATATGACGTTCGCCTGAAGGCTTTTTTCTCTCATGTGATGCACAGCAACAGCTCCCGAGCCAAAGAGCCGAGCCAAAGAGCCGAGCAACGGCGCTCTGTCCTTTTTAGTGGGAATCCGCCGCCATGTGAACTGTTGGATTGTTGTGGTTAGCCTCCGGGGATGCAAGGCTTTTATGCATTGATGATTGCCTGGCCAGAACAATTTCCAACTGTGAATGGTACAGACTCAGAGTCGTCATTCCTCCAACACATCATTTTCATCAAATAGTGTACTGTGACTGTGACACAGGCTGCGTGGATATGTTGTTGTGCGTGTGCGTGTGCGTGTGCGTGTGTGTGTGCGTGCGTGTGCGTGTGTGTGTGTGTGTGTGTGTGTGTGTGTGTGTGTGCACATATTGTAAGATCGGATGAACTGGCTTTTGATGGATGGAGTCTGCTGTCAGGATGTTGTGCTCTCGGCTTGCTGATGAAGATATATTTTTATAATCTTTTGTTGTAAGTATAAGATCTAAATCTTCATAATACAAGTGGATATTTTTGGTCTGGGTTTCATAATCTGAAATATCAAGTTATGATAATTCATATAGGGGTGGGCAATATGACGACATACAGTATACCGTGTGATGGTTATGTCAACCGTCTGAGATTTCTCTCTGCTGCTTCTAACAGTGCTATGTGACCATGGTGGGCAATGTTCCAAATAGCCGAGCAGGACTTTGTGACAGTATAGGATTTACAGTGTCTTTGCTTCAGTGTGGTGAAGTCTGTTAATTTTGTGTCACTAAATTCCCTTTACTAGCCAAAAACAGACACTAATAATAATAATAACTTTTATTTATATAGCGCCATTCATGAAATTCAAGGACACTTTACAGAATGACTGTGGCTAAGCTAAGCTAAGGGAGGTTGTAGGCTGTGGTGAACAGGTGGTGTTTGAGGAGTTATTTTAAACATGTCCAGGGATGTAGCATTGTGGATGTCTGCAGGGAGGGTGTTCCAGAGGGATGGGGCTGCAACACTAAAGGCTCTGTCTCCGAAGGTACAGAGACTGGTGTGGGGAACGGAGAGCAGGCCAGCGTCTGAGGACCGCAGGTTTCAGGGTGGGGTGTATGGATGGAGGAGGTCGGAGAGGTACTCTGGGGCCAGGGGCCAGGGGCATGGAGGGATTTGTAGGTGAGAAGGAGGATTTTATATTTGATGGGGGACTTAATTGGGAGCCGGTAAAGGTGGATGAGGGTTGGCGTAGTCTCGCTTTGCCTTGGTGTGGCGCGGAGGAAGGTCTGGCTAGTCATTTTTTTTAAACCAATCACAACAGTCTTGGGCGGTGCTAAGCGCCGGACGGAGCCACGGTGCCTCTGCTAAATAGCCTCGGGAAGGAACTTGTTTTGGTGGAACATGTGTACGTTCAAAAGTAGTTTTAGTCGTGCAACAGAAAACTCAGATTGGACAGATAGTCTAGCTAGCTGTCTGGATTTACCCTGCAGAGATCTGAGGAGCAGTTAACCATAGTCCTCACAAATCCACCGGAGTTTAGAATTACAACATGAAGGAAGCCGGAACGGATATCCGGCCTAAATGAGTGAAATCTGGCAGAATTTCTGTATGCAACAGAGCAATCCTGGAAGTGGAACGTCTATGATATAGACTAGGGTTGGAGTGATGTGCTGCTAGGTCTTGGTCTGGGTGAGGACCCTGGTGGCAGAGAACGCACACTTCAACCAACCAATCAATAAATGTGTAATGACAGAAGAGGGTTTAACTCAGTGGCATTAAGTCACTTTACTCAAAGACGTCAAGCCAAAATGTTCAGGACCGTTCGGCCTTCATCAGTATTACACTTCTGCAGTACAAGTGCCACTTCAGTAGCAACGATGTATGTTAACCCATTTAGGTTAAGGGGATTGCGTCATTAAGATCTACTCTCTACCACTCAAACATAAACAGACATCCAGACAGCCATCTCATCTAGAATTAGATTTCCCATTATGCATCAATAGTTCCCTAATTGAATTTCCAGAAAATGTACTGTCATAATATATATCAATATTGCGATATAAGATTCAGAAGAATCGCTCATCCCAAATGTGTCACATACTGACTCAAAGATCCTTGCAGCTCAGTTGTGTTCCCACTGTGTTCTTGTTTAACTGTGACATGGGGCTTTTGTTGTTGCTGTCTTTAGGCTTCTCTTAAGTTCAGTACACTTGCCTAAAGCATATTTTCCACACGTTCTGTATGTTGGAAGTTCAGTATGTTTGTTTAGACTCATCACGTGAAACTATTTAGTCTTACTCAGTGTTTTCCGTAGGTTTGTGTGAGACTTAGGTATTTGGCTGGGGGTTTAGGGGTCCTCCCTCAAGAAAAAAAAAATGCAATTTCACTTCATTTTGGACCGTTATTATTATCAAACCTGTGTCTAAAAAGTTGGAAAAGCTAGAACAGGTAATACATACATAAAACTCAAAAAGCTTAAAGACAAAATGTGTAGAAGTCCAATGGGGATCAACTGCAATTATTAGATTAAACAAAAGTCACTTAGTTTTAATGCTTACAATTGATTTTACATTCATTCGGCTTAGGTGGTGCCCAAAAACTGCTTGGGTGCTGCACCTAAGCCTCATAATGAAGAGGAAAGCCCAGATGTCTTCTCTGAAGCATTTCAGTTGGCAAACATATTTGAGGCTTAATGGTTTAGAATAGTGACCATTTCCAAAATGCTCCATATCTGCCACTGTATCTGCCGCTGGATAACGCTGTTTTCGGCACTCCTGAAGCTGCAAATCTGAAGATTTTCGGTCCGAGACCCTGATTAGATAGCTGCAGATGCATGAGTAAATGGTATTATATATGTGTGGTTGTGTGTGAGTGTTTGGTTCCAGGAAATGGAGATCAGGCCTCCCAGGCTGGTCTTCATCGCAGCGTGCTCCCCACAGCGCTGAGGCCTCAGGTTTCCCACATGGAGGGCAGAGAAGACAGGGAGTCTCTCTAAAGCTGTCAGCAGAGCTGCAGCCGGCATCCCAACCACTGGTTTTTATTTAGTCCAGGGAGGTAGGAAAAGAGAAGGATGAGAGGAGGCTTGGGGTGGTCAGGACAGGAAGGGAGGGAAAGCTAGAAAGAAGGAACTGTTGGAAATGAAGCCAACAGATTTTCCAACAGCGGATTTGAGAAGAACAGCAGTGAGCGAAAGAAAAACTGCTAGTTTTCCCTCCTTTCCATACAAAACAGTTTCCATGCCAAAATAATACTTTTTATATATTTCACAAGTGTTTTCTACAGTGCCATTTTCTCTGTTTTTATCACAATGCATCTCAAATGCATCAGCTTTCCATTTTGTCTAAAGTTATGAAATAAATACACTCTGAAAAGTCCAAAATTATGATTCAAACGCTCAATCAGAAGAACGGAGAACGCCTTCTTCGCATTTAAATTTGCTTGGAATTTTTGAAAACCTCATGTGGTTTTCCCCACATTAGGATTTATGGGCAGAGTAGATATGGTTGTTCCTATAGTAACGGTACAGCTATGGAGACACAACACTCTTCTTTTACCCAGAATTCTCAGCGGTGTGCTCAATAGCATTTTAGTGTATCTGCAGTGGGTACACCAACACAAAATACTTTTTTATTTTTTTTTATTTGGGGGAATTGTGGGGCAGAATTAGCCGACTGGTTGCCAATGAGTTGAATCACAATTGTGTTTTCTTCTGGTCGTCCGTCCCCCCCCCACCCCGACCCCTTCTCCACTTTGATAAGCTTAACTGCATTTGGGATTAAGAGACCCCCTGTTTCAACAAATTCAATGTTATTACCCACCCACCCCTCCCCTTCAACACACTCTTACATACACACAGCTCCAAAAGTTGTTTTCTTTATTTAATTAAATGCAATGGTTTAACTGTGGAAGAGAAAAATAAAAAATAAAAACCTCATTAAACTAATTAGGATTGCCACAGAAGACTCTCCACGCTCTTTTTTCCGACTCTGTTCTGAGGATTGTAGCAAAGTGTGTATCTGCGTGTTTGGATCTTTTATTTCAACGCTCTGCATTTCAATGGTGATAGCAGCGATCTATCGCCCTTTTGTGACGGCGCTGAAATGACTCAGCGCCGCCGTGAATGAGGCCAACAGCTGCTGGGCGGAGATTTGCCGCAGCAATGACTGTCTGAAACAAAACCTAATCACTCCTTTTGGCCCTCATTTGCTTATGCAAATCAAGCCATTGTGAGGAAGTGTATTAATAGTTCAGCACAAGCGAGGCACGTCTTCGTCACGGAGTTGGTGGCGCAGCTTGGAGACGAGGGCGAGGCGTAGAGGAAGTATGTGAGCTGTGAACTCTGGGCTGCTATGCTCTTATTCTGTCTGTGTTCCCAGAAAGTACTGGTAGTTTAGTCTTGGAAATACACTAGGGATCGACCAATGCTGTTTGTTTTTCAAGGCCGATACAGATTAGTAGTAGTTAATGAAACTGATAATCCATATTTGGAATCAATATGCATTTACAGTGAAAATGAAAATCTTTAAGTCAAAATGAAGATTTTGGAATGTTACATACTCCAACACAAAACTTAGTTTAAATGCTTTAAGCAATTATTTAATAAATGAGAAACTTTCAACATAATCCCCAGTAACAGAGTCAGATAGTGTTGTGGGGGGGCATTAAGTCAGACTAGAGCTGGGCAATATATCGATATTATATCGATATCGTGATATGAGACTAGATATTGTCTTAGATTTTGGATATCGTAATATCGTAATATGGCATAAGTGTTGTCTCTCCTGGTTTTAAAGGCTGCATTACAGTAAAGTGATGTACCTTTCTGATCTTACCAGACTGTTCTAGCTGTTCTATTATTTGCCTTTACCCACTTAGACATTATGTCCACATTACTGATGGTTATTTATCAAAAATCTCATTGTGTAAATATTTTGTGAAAGCACCAATAGTCAATGCTACAATATCGTTGCGGTATCGATATCGAGGTATTTGGTCAAAAATATCGTGATATTTGATTTTCTCCATATCGCCCGGCCCTAAGTCAGACTCAATGGTGAGAGAAACTGAAGCAGAGGGACAGACACAGAGCTGTAGCCGAGCCAAAGTAGAACACTTTTTAATTCATTAACTTTATCAGTTATCAGGTAAATAAAACGCTGATACAGATCATCTGCAAACTGCCAGAAAACAGCTTGATAATCAACCAGGGCCCATAATCGGTCTATCCCTGGAATACAGATCTAGATTTGCTGCTCGCCTTCTCTTCCAGTTTGTCGTGGTTCATTCCATCGTTGTGTATCGTGTACGTTATTTATGTTTGCATTCTAGAGAGCTAACTTTCGTCCCAAAGAAAGAATAATTACCGTGTTGTAGGCACTTCAGCTGTATCTACACTTGTTGTTAAGTCCAGTATTTAGGTCCAAATTGTAGCAATTCTCTTCTCTAATTTACCATGAATTATTCCCCAATTATGTTTACCTATTTTCCCTTCATCGAGGTACATGATTAGGTTGTGATTATGTTTTAACAAATCTGAATCCAGTATTTAATCTGCTTATCCAATCCAAATTCTTTTGGGTCTCTTACTAAATCCATTTAGGTTCTGCTGTCAACGTTTGTATGTATCTGAGTTTTTTTTGGAATCAGTTCAGCTTTCTGCCATTGGCTGCCGTGGCAGAAAGACCAATTCATTTTCACAACCTGTAGCTCGACTGAAACTGAGATGAGCAGCATTAGATATGAAATGCCCAAGAGGATTAAATAACATCCTTTTTCCGTCCAGTTCATTCAGTCCTCATTCATTCCTTTCTTCTCCCGTAGAAACAAGTATTTAGTGACATTATTGCTCTTCTTGTCTTTTAATGACTGCGTGATGACAGGGGCGGCTCATGTCGTCTCTTTGATGAGTAATTGGGCTCTTAAAACACACACACACACACACACACACAGAGCAAAGCGTCTAGATTAAAGGGATCTCAATTAGCCCTCATTACATGATATTTTCAAGACGTCAGGGCACCGCCCCTCCCCTCTTTCTCCACATATCCTGTTCCATACCCTGTCCACTTCAGGAGTTTGGAGAAGAAGCAGACATCTGTGAGCGGCGGACCCCCGCCCCGACCAACCACCAGTGTCAGAACTGCCAGCGTGTAGTTCTCACGGGCCGAGGGGGAGGAAGAGGGAGGTGTGAGGGGAGCAGAAATGGAAGAGAGCCTGTGTCATTGTTTTTTTGTATTTTTTATTCCAAACCGCCTCCAGAGACGTTAAGGGAGGAAGAGAGCGATAGTTCAGCGGCGGGGAGGGAAGCAGCCATGACGTGTTGACAGCTTTCTAGTTTGTCGGAGGACAACTTTTCCAGTCTCTGTGGATGAGCCATGTCTTTTATATAAATTCCTTTTCTGTGTATTTCTATTTTTTAGTAGATTATTAATATCAAGATTATTTTTTGGCTTTTCTGCATTTAATTTTTGACAGGACAGCTAGGTGAGAAAGGGGAGAGAGAGGGGGAAGACATGCAGGAAATCATCACAGGTTGGATTCAAACCCTGGACCTCTGTGTCGAGGCATAAACCTCTCAGTATATGTGCGCCTGCTCTACCCACTGAGCCAACCTGGCCACTTCTGTGTATTTATTTACATGGGGTTTTCCATTCTCTCTCTCTCTCTCTCTCTGTCTCGCTCTCTTGCTCTCTCTCTGTGTGTCTCTCTCTCGCTCTCTCTCTCTCTGTCTCGCTCTCTCTCTCTCTGTCTCGCTCTCTGTCTCTCTCTCTCTTTATCTCTGTCTCTCTCTCTCTGTCTCTCTGTCTCTCTCTCTCAGTCTCTCTCTCGGTCTCTATCTCTCTCATTCGCTCTCTCTCTATCTCGGTCTCTCTCTTGCTCTCTCTCTCTCTTGCTCTCTCTCTCTCTGTCTCTCTCTCGCTCTCTCTTTCTCTCTCGGTCTCTCCCGCTCTCTCTTGGTCTCTCTCTCGCTCTCTCTCTCTCTCGTTTTCTCTCTCTCTCTCTCGGGCTCTCTCTCGCTCTCTCTCTCTCGTTTTCTCTCTCTCTCTCTCTCGGGCTCTCTCTCTCTCTCGGGCTCTCTCTCTCTCTCTCTCTCTCTCTCTCTCTCGGTCTCACTCTCTCTCTCGGTCTCTCTCTCTCTCTGTCTCTCTCTCTCTCTGTCTCTCTCTCTCTCTCTGTCTCTCTCGCTCGCTCGCTCGCTCTCTCTCGCGCGCTCTCTCTCGCGCGCTCGCTCTCTCTCGCTCGCTCTCTCTCTGTCTGTCTCTCTCTCTCTCTCTCTCGCACGTGCTCTCTCTCGCACGTGCTCTCTCTCGCTCTCGCGCGCTCTCTCTCTCTCTCTCTCTCGCGCTCTCTCGCTCTCTCTCTCTCTCTCTCTCTCTCTCGGGCTCTCTCTCTCTCTCTCTCAGCTTTTGTAGTTGATTAACAAGATGTTTCCATCTTTTTAAAACTTTTCCCCATGCCCCCCGACTGATTATTGGTTCCCACACACACACACACACACACTTAAAAAATCCTGGAGTCGCCCCTGCCTGTGTGAGACCTATTGATCCTTGCCATCCCCCCTACCCCCTCCCCCTTCAGGTAATAGATTGCCAGCACGTCAGCTACTCCCCCGCCCTGTCTTCCCTTAGGCCGGTTAGTACAAATAATGACTAATCAATATGCGCCGGAGTCCCCCTGAATGTCCTTTTAACACTTGATTGATGTCACGGCAACACTGGAGCACACTCACTCTCTTACTCGCTCCGCTTACCAGCCAATCAATTGAACCAATCACAGCGAGGACCCCCTCATCTGCAGTTGAAGAAGTCTTTATGATTTCTTACGTTATTTCTCAATGTAAAGCATAGATCAGAGTGACCTCAGCGGCGTGCCGTGATTGGGTGAGATTATGAAGTGGCGCGGC
>CM042324.1:28949759-29082259 GCA_023566125.1 Zingel zingel
GGAAAATGTACTGGGAGGTTCCAGACTAACTCGCATTTGCCATTTGGTCTGGTGATGTCAGGCTAAGCATCTTTAACATTATCATCAGCACTCTAAGCAAATACTGTATATTATATGCTCATCTCTCCAGTAGATTTCCAGAGACTTGTATAGCAAACATTTAATATTTAGGTATTTCTCAGACATGGCACACTTACAAACTCTGCATTATAGGCAACCATCCATGTGAATAAAAAGCAGGTTATATATACTACACAGATAAAATAGCGACATCTCCACCTACAATTAGGGGATCACATGATGAAAAATAAGCATTATCCCCAAATGATTTGTTATGCACATATCTACAACATCCTGGGATCAAACCCAGACTGTTACATGTCATCCCGTCTTCCTCTCTTTATTTCCAATATTTTCTGTCTAAGCTCAGCCTGAGGTCAAGAAAATCTGAAATGCATAACACAAAGTCTTTACTTGCCAAAATTGTCCCCTTCAGATCTTCCAAGCTGCTGTGTAAAATAAACCGATCATATAGCAAAGTTCATTATGTGTGTGCGACAGATGTGTTTTTTCAGTTTATTTTCTCTCTCTGTCACACCTTTTGTCTGTCACTTCTTCCTTTGACTCACCTCAATTGTTCCCCCTCCCCTCTGCCTCCACCATCCTCCCGCTCTCCTCGTCCTTCCTTCCTTTACTGTCATTCTTCATTCTTTTCTCTGCCACCCTCAACCTCATCTTTTCCCCTCCATCCTTTCAAAAAGAGTTCCCATCCAGGGATTTTGACAGCGTTCTCTAGACAGTAACCAGTCCTCCCCCCCCCCCCCACCCCCACCCCAGAGGGATTTGAACCGTGGAGAACGGTGACGGGTATCTACTAAAAACTGTGCGGCACCCTTTGAGTTTTCCATGGGGGTTTCTTTGATGGGCTGCACTTGTATGCCTTTCATGTGGGTGCATGTGTGTCTCTGTTGCGTCAGGTAAAGCAGAGGATCTGTGTGGCTCTTCAAATCATTTTTTCTAACAGCTACAACTCAAATGTATTGGAATGTATTTTCTTCTGTTTCCACCATACCAATGACATGTGTCTGTTTGTGTGGCCACTCTTAGATTGATGCAGACATTGTGGAACAATAGGATGAACGTGCCCCTTTAGTCCATCTTCTGTTTACTAAACTCACTCCATATTCACTTACTGTTTATTTCCTGTTGCAGTTCCGTACCTTTGTTCGCTGCTCCAATTGAAACTGGCAGCTTTGGCTTTTCATTAGTTTTGAATCCAGTGTAGAGTCTCATTCAAAAAGTCTAAACCTGCCAAAAAATAGATCAATTGCAGCACAAGCACCTTTTTTATTGGTTGTTGAACATTTTCATAAGTTTCTGGTTTTGTCCAGCTGACAGTCCAAAACCTAAAATTACTCAATTCATGACAATACAGGACAGAATTTTTTTTTTAGGACGACTACATGCATGTGTGCAGGGAAGAAATAAAGAGCATCACTTTCATATGCATATATATATATATATATATATATATATATATATATATATATATATATATATATATATATATATATATATATAAAAATATACACAGCCTCAGTGTAGTCACCCTGTCAACCCTTCCAACAGACTGCCTGTGTTCTCTGGTAGAGTCCCACACACACACAGAGTCCGGGGCCGGCTGTAGCCGCTGCTCCCTAGTTAGGAGATGTTTTGACAGGAGTCTGGGAGCTTTGTCTGCCAGGAAGCAGACAGTAGCCTGGGTGGGGAGGGTGGGGGGATCCTCCAGTCAGCCGCTCCAAGGGATTCACTGTATCACCTGTCCACAGTAGAATGCACAGTGGCCTTTTATTGCTCTATCATACGGGCTAGGCAGCACGTGTTTGCGTGGGTTTCCTCTGGGTGCTCCGGTTTCTTCCCACCATAAAGACATGCATGCTGGGTAATTAGGACTACAGTGGAAAATTAGCCAACTGGCTAACACTGGCGCATTTACAGAAATGTTGATTAATGTGCACTGTCCTAATCAAATAAACTTACAAACAACAGCTAGATTTCCCAGGCGGTTTGACTTTCATTGTTAGGAGTGAAGCAGTGTCTGCGTCATTTCAAATGATCATACCCTGAGAGAGTAAGCAGGCCTGAAGTGGATGCGACTGGGGAAGGGGTGGGCCCAAGTAAAGGCTTTCATTTCAGTTACACTTATATTCGTTATCTGTAAAAAAAATAGTGTGAAATGGTGGATATAAATTCCCACAGCTCACGGAGATCTGTGCACTTACCGTACTTGTTTTATTTGACTAACAGTCCAGTAAACAAATATTCAGTTCACTGTCATATATGACAAAGAAAAGCAACACATCTTAACATTTGAGAAGCTGGAACCATTGCATGTTTGGAATTTTTGCTTACAAAATGACAAACGATTAATCGATACCAAAATATTGGCCAATTAGTTTTCTTTTGTCCGATTGATCGATAAATCAATTAATTTTTGCAGCTCTAGTTACATTCCTACATATAATTGTGCCCAGTTTGGGAAGAACTGTACTGGTAACTGGAATTTAATAGACAATATTTCCTGGGTCCAAATAATTCTCTGGATAGCACATATCTCCAGCTACCTCATATCTATTATTGTAACTGTTAGTGCCCCTGTGATTTTGGCATGAATAGTGTTTGTTTTCCAAATGGTGGAGTTATTTAGTATTCTTAAGCTGTTCAACTCAGAGTCCAAATAACTATGTTTCTGGTTCTGCTGCAGTTAAAGGCTCTTGAAATATAATTTCTTGCCTGGCATTTTGCAAAAACCTTGTTCTGCAAACACACCTGTTATTACACAGGCTATTTGCAGTCTAACTAAGCAACCCAGCTACCCAGCCCATACACACTCAACAGAAGACAAATGGTGACAAATTGTAAGCTATTCCACTTTGCCATCCCCATCTACAGTTCACTTCCAGAACTAATTTCCCCCTGACTCACCAAATCCCATAGAATTCCCACCTGTGGACCATCTCTGTGATCAGCACATTTGGGAGTTCAGGCTGCAACGAGTTGAAAGCCAGGAAGAGGTGGGGGGGGTTAGCAAGAGGAAGCGTCTGTGCCCTGCTGATGCTATGGGTGTTTCATGGTTGGCCTCTTCTGAAACCTTTTGTCTGGAGGAGAAGCAGGAAAGTCTTAAAGTGTGTGTGAGCGTCGTGGCAGCTGGTTCTATGGGATGTGTCAGTGCAGGACAGGGAGGAGGGTACCCAGGATTTCCTTTTAAGATGACTGCGGGACTCTGGAGATTTCGGCTAACAGATGTGAAGTAACAGTAAACAACTGGAACATCTGTTACACCAGGAGAGGTTAACCAGAAGTTAATGTTTGGAGTGAAGGGGGGGCTTTTAGTTCTATAAATATTTCTGAGGAGCTGAGCTGCTGAGAAGCAATGCATAATCTTTGTGGTTGAGTCAGACCACAATATGTAGAGAAAAATAATCACAGTTTTCCTAATTAAGTGAAAATAGCCAAATAACAAAGCTAAAGCATAAGAAGAATCTATTTCTGTAGATCAGCACTGTTACTAATATGGGTGTAACGATACATCGATCTGGATCGATAGATCGATTCAATCCTCAAGTATCCATACAAAGTGATACATATCGTCGTCTTTAAGATGCACTTTTATTTAGAATTTTTTTTGTTTTTAATGTCTGGAATAGCTCAGTAATGAAATTGTCAAATCAAATTTTAGTTGCTTTTTGTATATATATATATATATATATATATATATATATATATATATATATATATATATATATATATATATATATATAATGGCATGCCGTTTAGGAAATTATTATATATATTATGTAAATTTTGAATATATTGAATGAAAGTCTGAATATATTGAATGAAAGTCAGCTTAGGCATTCTGCCTCTCGTAGGTAGCCTACAGGCAGTGGTGGAATGTAACTAAGTGCATTTACTCCAGTGCTGTACTCAAGTACAAATGTTGAGGTACTTCTACTTCACTTGAGTTTTTTTCTTTTCATGCCACTTTCTACTTCTACTCCGCTACATTTCAGAGAAAAATGTTGCCCTTTTTACTCCACTACATTCATCTGTTACAGCTTTAGTTACTAGTTACTTTACACATTAAGATTACTGCACACAAAACACATGTAGTTTATAAAATCTGATGTTTTATTCTAAAGTAAACTAGCCAACAATATAACGGCTACAAGTCCAGCTGAGATGATCAGACCATTAAACACACAACTGGTTGGATCCTTTACACTTTCTACAATGGGAGGATTCTTCTTTATTTTTAAAACGTTAAGTACATAATCCTGATAATACTTACATACTTTTACTTAAGTAACATTTTCGATGCAGGACTTTTACTTGTAACAGAGTATTTTTACAGTGTGGTATTAGTACTTTTACTTAAGTTAAGGATCTGAATACTTCTATCACCACTGGCTACAGATGTTCATACAAGTTGATTCAAGCTAAAATATCTAAGGTAATCATTGAATGAAAAAGAAACCACAATCACTGGAGCTCCGTTACCTCACTGTAGCTCTGCATATTCTGTGGCTCCTTTTTGAGTCGACTCAGTGAGCTTTGACTTAGCGAGAATTTTTGTACGCCCACCGCTCGTCCCCAGAGAAGTATGTGTTAACCATGTATCTGCATGTGTGAGGGCTGGTAATGATGCCAGATGACCATTCAGTAACACTCATGTGAACTGTTGTTGTTATTGATCTTATCGTGGTTAATTGTGCTTTGTTTTGGAACAAAATTCCAGAGTACCTGAAAGTTGCAGAAATCAGTAGACTTACATCAATGTATACTAAGGCTGCGTTCATACAGACAAAAGCGTTGTGGGGGGGGGGGGGGGGGAACACAGCTCATTTGAATGAGAAAAAACCCCCGCAAAATGGTCCTTCAAAAAAGTTTTTTTTTTTTTTTTTATATCTTTCCATAGTTATAAAATCCTCTCTCATAGTATGATAAAGCAAGGTGCACAGTTCTGGGGTCTGATAAGCCTTCCAATTATGACACGGCAATATATCAATACTATATTGATATAAATGACTAGAATGAACAGATATCATCTTAGATTTTGAATATCGTGATATCACAAGTGTTGTCTTTTCCTGGTTTATTACAGTAAAGTGATTAAGTTATTTTCTACTTACCAGACTGTTGTAGCTGTTTTATTATTTTTTTAATAATAACCTACAATCCACATTATTGGTGATTATCTAAAATCTCATTGTGAAAGCACCACTTGTCAACCCTACGATATTGTCGCAATATCAACGTCAATGTATTTGGCCAAGGATATCGTGATATTTGATTTTCTCCATATCGCCCAGCCCTCTTTCAAATGCATTCATCTTTTTCTTGAACACATACTCACTGGGTTGGGTTTTATGTATTACAGAGAAGCTTTTAACGCAGGGCTGTGTTCGGTCTGAATGCCATTGCATCTCTAACATTTATTGTACTGGGCTTGAAGCTCAAGGTCTCAGTCGAAAAGAGAAGGCTTTACTTAGCTTTGAATAAAAATAACAGATCAATAGATCAAAGGTCTGCCATCTTATTTTAATGGAAGTAAATGTAGAGCTTCAGGTGCTTACTAAACAGAAATTTGTGATTTGGTGTTTTTCTTTTTATTTCTGCAGAAAATCACATTTGTGTTTTTGGAGTGGAAAAAATGCCCTTGCCTCCAACAACTACTGTATATTGAATATTTCATGAAGCCGGTGTGTAGAGTCCCAGTTTTTAATGAATGCTTGCTGAGCCAGTGCTGCACTTAAGCTCCTTTCCCAGGAGGAATTGTTTGAAAATAGTTTTTTATTCAGATTTTTAACTATTGTACTTGGGATGATTTGGTAACTGAAATGTTTTAGATATGAGAGTAGACATGAGTCACAATAAAGTAATTTGACATTTTTACGTCTTTGTCAGAACTGAAACAAACAAATGCGTTACAGTATATGTACCATTTCGAAACATAAATATCTCCTCTTTAAAATTGGCAGACTAGTTAAAGCAAACACTTAAAATAATATGATACATCTGAGTGTTATCTTCTTGTTGATAAAAAAAAAAAAAAAAAAACATGTATAGAATTTACAACTCATTCTCATGAACTGGTTTGTATGATATCGTACAAAAAGTGATGCACGCTAAAACGTATGATATTATACGAAAACGAGGAGACTTCCAACTGGTCATGTGACATCAGCTACAGAGCTCCGTGCTACAGAGCGGCAGTTGCTAGCTGTTTAAGCCACTGTAGAGTTTTGTGCGGTGCTCTGACAGGTCAGCGGTAGTTGTTGGTTCAGTTACCCCAGAATAGGTGACTCTGAGCCGGGTACAGAGTACCGCGAGCTGCCGGTCGTGGTACTCCATCAGGTCAGCGGTAGTTGGTGGTGTAGTTACCCCAGAATAGGTGACTGTGCGCTGGGTACAGAGCACCGCAAGCTGCCGGTCGGAGATTACGGTTAAGTTTATGCGAGAAAAAGTGAGCGTTAGGCGGCGGCGAAAGTTAAGTTTGGGCACCAAAATGAATAGTTAAAGGTGCCGTAGGTAGGATTGGGAAGGTCAAGGACTTAGCCAAAAAATTTGAACATCAACAACTTCTCAGTCCCTCCCCGCTAAAGCCCAAAACTGTCTCCTAAGCCCCTCCCCCCACAAGGGAGAATGAATGAGTGTGCATGAGAAGTGATTGACACGCAGTTAGAGACCCCCCCTGACCATGATTGATGCATCTGAACAGGGAGCGGTGGATTTTTACAAATCACACTACAGGCTGTAGGTGGTGCCAGAGGAGATGGATTTATTTTTAAATGACCTGCTTCATGTAGTTCTACTGGAACATAGGGTCAGTTTCAGCAAATATGACAGAAAGTTAGTTTTATAAGACTTACCTACTGCACCTTTAAGTTTAGGAAAAGATTGTGATTTGTATTAAAACACTCCCAAGGAACACGCATTTCCTGGGGGAAAGTCTTTTGTTAGGGTTAGGGTTAGACAGCAGCATGCAGCTGTTTAACTTTTCAAAGCTTCTGGAACATATGGTTCATGAGAACAGACTTAGAATGTATCAGGAGCTCATATTTGTAAAAAAAAAAAAAAAAAAAAAAAAAAAAAAGCAGTGCCATGGATGGTTTAAGTGCACATGAGAATGGGCTCATGTTATGATCATGGATTTGCCGAATGCCAGCTTCTGTCTGAGCAGTCTCCCTGGCATCTAGGACATGCATTACCATGGCAATCATATATCAGACACTAGATCTTTCTCTTACAAAATTGCCTGCTGTCACAAGATGCCTCTAGTCTCATTCTCCTCCCGCTGCTGTCCCGAAACAGAGGGAAAAGGGCCCCCTGCCTCCTGATGATAATGGATCCTAATTTGACTTAGATTATGATATATCAGAGGCTGCTGATGCTTCCGTCGGCCAGTATTATACAGCTCTCCGAAAATTGGAATCATTACAAGTGAGACGTCCATCCGTCACCCCCCACTCGTCATGACAGAGAGAAAGAGAGAGTGCCGTACGATGCTGGACCGTGATGCCTTCCCCAGAAGATAGACTGCTCCAATTCGATTTCCTCTTTCTCTCTCAATATCATTCTCTCCTCCCCTCCATTTCTTCCTGCTCTCGTTCCTCCCCAGACCACGCCATACCAAAAATGACCAGCCGGCGCTGGAGATATGCATCAGTCAAACGCCTTACCTTACTCACCAAAACTGGCACTGGAATTCTAATTTAGCCTCGCTCTACTTATTTCCTTCAGCTACAATCGCCTCAGCCGCAGCCCAAAATGACTGCTATCTCACTCTTCCTTTCTCTGTCTCGTCCCTCATTTCCGTTTGCAGCCTTTTAAAGGGGGGATCCATTCTTCTGTCATAGAAGAGATGAATCCTTTCTGTGGTCGCTGTGAATGTCGCACTCAGACTGTCCGCTTCCTAATGTACAGATCATTGTGGCAGCAAGGTAATGTAGGCTGCATTGTGTAATTCAGTCTTTGATACATAGAAAGATAAATCAGAATTTTGGAGTCTTTCTGACTTCATGGATTTTATCTATCCAATAGCTTTAAAGTCATTATATATCATTACATTTATTTTGTCCATGTATTCTTTAATCTCAAATGTCTAATTGCCTCTGCACTGCAGCCATTGTCTCTGCTAAGTCTGCCATTGTCCTAATAGAGAATAGGTCTTCACATTCCTCTGGGTTCTGTCTAATTGGATTTGGGTATGGCCCTTTTCTGTTGCTATTTGGTTTGGGTTAACTGCATTTTTGGAAAGGATCTAATTTTATCTTGGGCCTGACCAGATCTAACTGTCCACAGGTCCTTTTCATTTCGAGTGTCCTCTTTTTGAAAATAAATTTTTGCAGGGCCAGTATTGAGATCCACCTGGAGCGGGGTGCTTTACGATGCCATTTCTGCACCCGTTAAAGACAACATATTTAGGTAGATGTCTAATGGTAGCTTTTATTTTCTCCTCTGATATTCAACCAAGTTTAAGAAAAGATACCCATTAGGCTAACTTGGGCTAACAATATTCTAAGTGTTATATCTAATCTTTTTTTTTTCTTTTTTTTTTTTTTCCCCATGACATGCTGCTCTTTGGATGCTTTTATATAGGCCTCAGTGGTCCCCTAATACTGTATCTGAAGTCTCTTTTATATAGGCCTCAGTGGTCCCCTAATACTGTATCTGAAGTCTCTTTTATATAGACCTTAGTGGTCCCCAAATACTGTATCTGAAGTCTCTTTTATATAGACCTTAGTGGTCCCCTAATACTGTATCTGAAGTCTCTTTTATATAGGCCTTAGTGGTCCCCAAATACTGTATCTGAAGTCTCTTTTATATAGGCCTTAGTGGTCCCCAAATACTGTATCTGAAGTCTCTTTTATATAGGCCTTAGTGGTCCCCTAATACTGTATCTGAAGTATCTTTTATATAGGCCTTAGTGGTCCCCTAATACTGTATCTGAAGTCTCTTTTATATAGACCTTAGTGGTCCCCTAATACTGTATCTGAAGTATCTTTTATATAGACCTTAGTGGTCCCCTAATACTGTATCTGAAGTATCTTTTATATAGGCCTTAGTGGTCCCCTAATACTGTATCTGAAGTCTCTTTTATATAGACCTTAGTGGTCCCCTAATACTGTATCTGAAGTCTCTTTTATATAGGCCTTAGTGGTCCCCTAATACTGTATCTGAAGTCTCTTTTATATAGGCCTTAGTGGTCCCCTAATACTGTATCTGAAGTCTCTTTTATATAGACCTTAGTGGTCCCCTAATACTGTATCTGAAGTCTCTTTTATATAGACCTTAGTGGTCCCCTAATACTGTATCTGAAGTATCTTTTATATAGGCCTTAGTGGTCCCCTAATACTGTATCTGAAGTATCTTTCCAGAAATTCAGCCTTGGTGCAGAATTACAGCCACTAGAGCCAGTCCCACAGTGAGCTTTCCTTAGGATGTGCCATTCTGTGTCTGTAGCTTTAAATGCTATAGAGGAGGAGAGGGGGGGTCAAGGTGGAGGGTGGGTGTGTGGCCTTGACCAACTGCCACTTTACTCGTTTGAAAGCCATGATGTCTCTCTTTCTCATGGGCGGGACAAATTCTCTGGGCGGGCAAAGCAGAGAAAGGGGAGGTAACCTTTCCCCTTATGACGTCATAAAGGGAAGATTCCAGATCGGCCCATCTGAGTTTTCATTTTCTCAAAGGCAGAGCAGGATACCCAGGTCTCGGTTTACACCTATCACCATTTCTAGCCACTGGGGGACCATAGGCAGGCTGGGGGAACGCGTATTAATGTTAAAAAAAACTTATAAAGGGAAATTTACATGCCATGGGACCTTTTAAATAACATGATCAGATTGGTCACACCTCTGCCACTCCTCCATGGTTTTTCAGACAGACATCCAGTCATTGAACAACTGGCAACATTCAGCCATACTTGGTGACTTTTATATATTTTAAGGATCCTTATTAAGATGTGCTAGTTTTACTCCGACATTAAAGTGACCACTTGGGTCCCGCATATCCTGACAAAAACTGTGGCTCCACATGAAATATGTTAAACTCCATTCTTTCCCAAATGGTTAAAACAAAGAGAGAGAATTTCACAGTGCAACTCTGATGCTCTGCCAGCATGAAAAGACAAGAACTTGTGCAAATGTAGTTTCGTATTCAGACTGAACTGAACTGAACTGAACAAGTCAGGCCTTGTTATCAATGTTTAGTTTAGCTGAGACCTCATAAAAATGTAAAAAAAGAAAGTCGGACTCTTTAATGCCTCCTTAATCCACTGCTGTTAAGACGGTGCACTCACCCAGCTGGTTTTAAAATCCTCTCCTCTTCCCATCACACTTTAATCTCACACTTTCATCACACTCACTTTGGGTCCTCTCTGACAGTAATTTGCACAACCTGTAGGAAAACACAGCTCTTGTGGGCGCAGGCAGGTTGAAACTAGTTTTCATTCTCTCCAGAGTTGTTAAAGCACCACTACAAGTTAATGGGCTAGAAGAGCCTACTTTTATGGCCATGTTGACACAGAAAAGGATAATTAGTAGGCTGTGGTGCTGGCTGTGGTAAAGCCATTAACTCAGAAGACCCTATATCCAAACCTTGTTGCCTGGTTACGGTTTCCCAAGGTGACTGAATGTGCTGAATCATGGTGATATGGCTGTGAATCATACAAACTAGTGGCCTGTAAACATCAGTTATGATCGGTGGGGATAATAATGGCATTTTGAAGCTCAGATATATTACAGTAAGTGGCTTATCTGACAGCACGGATCTGTGCATTGACTGATTGAATGGTGCGGCATGATGGATGCCATCTACTGTTAACCCTCAAGTCAGTGTCAGTGTGAAGGGGAGAGAGCAATGAAGCAAGGTGCGATGGCGACAGAGCAAACGTGTGTGTGTATGAGATTCTATCTGTGTGAGGAATAGAGAGACTATACTGAGACGGACGTGAATTGAAAGCTGAAAGAGCGAGACGGGTCTGTTGAGTATGTAGTGGTCGAACGTTTGCAGAGTTTTATATATGCTTGAGTTTCCCTCTCCATCACATGTTGTCCTGCTTTAGCTGCTTGCATTTAATATGCTTCCAAACAGAGATCACCATCTGTCAGTGATGGATGAGATTAGACTTTTCTTTTTCTGTTTAGTCAGTTACATCAAAACACCACAATGTGATGGCATCTTAGATTGGGAGCCAGTGTTAATGTGGATAAAACCAGATATCCACGTACTTATCTAGCATTTCAACTGCAACTTAGTGGGTGAGGCAAGGAAAAGGTTTATAAAGAAAAAGCAGGAATATTCTAACAAACAAGGGAAAATGGCTGCAGGAGATAGACTTTAGAGAGAGCTAGCTTGCCATGTCTGTGCTATTGCAAGACCAACTCGACTCTGGGGTTGAAATAGAATAGTATAAGTAATACAATTCTCATGGCTTGAATTCAAAATACAGTGAGGAAAATAAGTATTTGAACACCCTGCTATTTTGCAGGTTCTCCCACTTGGAAATCATGGAGGGGTCTGAAATTGTCATCGTAGGTGCATGTCCACTGTGAGAGACATAATCTAAAAACAAAAATCCAGAAATCACAATGTATGATTTTTTAACTATTTATTTTATTTGTCTCTCACAGTGGACATGCACCTACGATGACAATTTCAGACCCCTCCATGATTTCCAAGTGGGAGAACTTGCAAAATAGCAGGGTGTTCAAATACTTATTTTCCTCACTGTAGCTTGCCATTGCTTCCTAATTGGTCTATATGACCCATAGGAAAACATTGGTTCATATAAACCAATGCTGTCTGTTGATAGGACCATAGTATGTAAATCACAGTCTCTATTATCAAAGTCAGACACTTACTTCCAACCATCCACCCTGACCTCTTCCAAATGATGGAATGCAATGCTATGACAAAAGCTGTGTTGGAAACCGTTCCCTCATTCCCTCTCACTCACTATTCCCTATATAGTGTGTATTAAATCATGAACTAGATAGGGAACGACCAAACCAGATTCCGGGACACTCACTGAGATCATCGTTGTCGGGAGATGCTCCGGTTGTTTGTGTGACGGAGGCGGGCGCGCCCAGCATCATGTCAACAAATCGGAACAGAAATACTTGTAATACGTCCCTGAAACAAACTGAGCACTCAGGAGAATATGAGGTTGTATAATATATATGTTGCATGTTAACTCTCCACTGTTTAGAAACCAAAGCCCGCTCCATTTTTCCTTCTCAGTTTTAGCGGGTGCTTCTTCTTCTCCTCCGGGAAAACACGGCCGCGTTGCATTGTGGTATACAGGAGTTAAATGTAGGCTACATCATATGTAGACTCAAATTAGCTGTGCATTGTGGGTATTTTATAGGGGACTATATAGTGAATGAAATAAACCACGGAGAATTCGAACACCACTACAAGATGGCCAACACACTATATAGTGCACTGTTTCTGTGATAGGGAACAGTTTCATACACAGCTAAAGTCATACTACTTCTTCCTTTGTTACTTAGATAACACAGTAATTAATGTCACTACTGCTTGAGGTCATTTATCAGAAAAGCACCAATAACTATATTTTCTATAATAGAACAATTGACCAATGCAGTTGTTTTTTTCTGGAAAGGAGAGTCATTAACTAAATGCTGGTTTCATGGCTAACCATGTTACCATGCCAACAGGTCATGCATCGAGACAGTGGAGTAGATACCACTGATGTAGTCAGCTATGACCAAACACATTGTTTCACAATAATGGGTTTTTAAATCGTCTGTTTAACCGAGAGGCGTGCCAGTTGTTTTACAGAACGTCCTTAGTATTTTCCGCTGAAGGCATCCGTGAGATTAGATCCAACACAATCTCTCCTCATTTTCACCCTGACGTGAGGTTCTATCTCAGAATGCATTAGAACAAACATATTGGAAGCATCTTTGAGGGAAATGGGATTGGAGCTCCTGCTAAACCACATGTGAAATGCCCCTGCAGATATTACAGTGACGCATTCAAATGTGTCTCCAGCACACAGTCCGATGGCCCACATAGGACAGCATGCTCCCCACCTTTCATTAAAAATAGGGCAGTATTACAGATATTACGCAGTCCATTTATTTGCTTGTAAATGAGGCCAACATCGAAATGCTGATGTGTGCAAGCATGAAATTGTGGTATGAATTATAAATGAAATGATGAAATATATACCTCTGTGCTACGTCATTATTGCCTCCAGTGGCGCCATAGCTTGAGATCGACAAAGACCAGTTACCCATCTTGCTTTAAGTGCTTGTGTGTGTGTATGTGTGTTAATATCAGTCAAATATTATATTACCATCACTGACATTTCTGACCAGCAGTGCCCCTGGAAAAATAGAGATGCCCTATAAAACTGAAAACCAATTAAATTCAATCCGTTCCGTCGATGGATTCCAGTGTTTAGTGCCTGCTTTGGACAAGTGTTGACACCCTGTGGGATTGCTAAGGCTCAGAATGAATGCTACTGTAAGTTGCAGGAAGGGATGTGTGATGGTTCATTTGCTGCAAGGATTTTTAGAGAAGTGGCTTACTGTTAGATTGAGGGAGAACATGTGTTGTTTCTTCCCACAATAATACACATCCCTGATGGGATGGAATTCATAATGTTTATTAGGCAGTGTTTCAAACATGCAGAGGATTTTTAACTTTAAGTCCTAACGTGATGAAGAGGGAAGCCAAATTAATACTGTATGGTTTTTAAAACTTCCTTCGCTGTCATGAGAGAAGGCAGTATGTCAACTTTTATATCCACTTAAGAACAAGCAGAAACTAATTTCCAGTGACTCATCACACATGATGGTGGATCATGACTAATCAGTCAATTTATAATGTGTATTCAAATCCATACCTCTGCAGAGCTGTGCTTGTTGTTAACGCTGCCCACTGACGGCTTCTCCTAGGGCAGCTTTTCACCAACTCAAGTGCCATATTTCTCTCCTGATGAACACACACACACACACACTCAGCCACAGAACTTGGCGCGGCATGTTGGCACCGTGCCCTCTGAGAAGAGAACGGTTTGATCCGAGCTGGGCCGCGGGCGTGCAGATGGTGTCTGATTCGGCCTGGGTTGCACAACGTGTTAGCTAGATTCATTAGCCTCTTAACTTCCCTGTCAACATAAGCTCTTACACAGAAAGGGAAATTCTGCTTGGCTGTTTATCGTCCTATGCATGCTAACTGATTTGTTTGTGCAGTTTATCAACGTGCAATCCCACTTTATTCTCACTTAGTCAATGGACACAATGAGGCGAATGCAAGGGATTTGATAATGAGTTGCCAAGTGTGGAGATATTGTATCGATTGGCATCTAATTGCTGTGTTTCTGCAGATCAATCTGTGTTTCAGGGTTAAGCCTGTAATCCTGAGTAAAAGCAAGATCGGGTTAATAAGAGCCTAAATGGCCTCAGACACAACAGACAGTAGCCTCTTGGCCCCTCTAATCTCTCCACCGGATCAACGAACACCGATGAGGCTGTGAGCAGTCAGGCATCTGAGCTAATCCTTTTTTAACCTTTACGTGTCCAAGGAAGATCAACTGAACATTCTTGTTCTCTTTTCAGCTGCTCACTCCTATACATTTGGCCTGTGTATTAAAGGCAGGGTTGGTAACTGTACTTCTAATACACTTTTTACATATTGTACCCCGACAGCAATAAATAACTTTAACTAAGCCAAAAAGATCCGTCATCTGTAGTTGCTGTAATCCTGTAAAATGCCCACCAATCAGTTTGGAAAGAGCCAATGAAATGCTTCCTTGCCCCGCTGCGCATACTTTACCCCTCACGTTTACGAGCGCGATGTCAATGTGACTCGTTGCCACCTCGCTAACAGTAGTCCTGTTAGTTTGAAACATTCGGTATGATAATATTCTGTGTTTGCTTACCGGTGAACGAGACATGAAGTTAAATTGCGGCCCTTCCTCCGACTGCTCTGAGGCAGCGGTGCTTGTGCACGTCTGTGTTTGTGGGCGGAGCCCCAAGGGCAGGGGGAGCATTTAAACGGAGCCCCGAGGAGATGCTACTTTCAGTTTTGATAGATATTCAACATTTACCAACCCTGCTTTTAACCAACTTCTAGGGAATTATGCAGGATCATCACAATGACAGAGATCTGGATATTAAATGTAAACCAGGCTTCTAGTGTTTTGTTTGTGTCTAATTAGTATTTTGTGTCATGCACATGCAAGTGCCTGGCCCACATCGTCTTATTAAACACCAGTTATGAAGTTGCAGTATTGAAACAACACATAACTTATAACTTATCATTTTAGACAATACACTTGTCTCCTCTCTCCTTGACTCCATTATACTACACAACTCTCAAGTCTTTCATAATCATCCAACCAGAAGACGTAATCAGAGATAGCTCTGATTATCAATCAATAAGTATAGCTGTTAAATCATCATATGTTCTATGTTAGGGACTCTGTATTACAGCAGCTCACAGATGGAGCATTAGCCATTAGCACCAGTTAGCAAGGGCATCGGTCTCCCTCCTAGCGGTCAGTGGGCCTTCGATCAATAGACCTGGATTATCATCTTCAGCATCTCAGTTCATTTCTCACAGCAGAGAAAGGCTCCAGCAGCTGCTCTCTCTTTGTCAGAGGATGTAGGGCCTAGTCCCCCCCCCCCCCATCTGATAAGATTACAGAAACTAACCGCCACAGCTGCTGCGTTCAGGAGTGACACATACTCACGACATGCGCTGTATTCTTACTATGCGTATCGCTGCATCAGTAAATGTTTATTTAACAGCCTAGCGACCTAGTCAGTACGACAGTCACATACGAGATGGGAATCCCATGACTCCCCATGCTTAATTAAATGTTTAATTAAGACGGTGGATTTTGATTAAAAAGTTTATTATTATAAAATAAGGGTTATTGGCAAATGAAATAGATTGGATATCTCCGAATACAATCCGTGTATTATTAAGAGCAAGGTGTGATTTTATAGAAATCAGCAACTGTTAATTTGCATTAGGGCAGATGATGTCCTTTAATTTAATGATGGAATAGACTTTGATAAGATGTATCTTGGCGGGTTTGTTAATAGTCCTGCTGTTTCAGTTTCTCCAGCATGCTCACCATTTCTAACAAAAATAAGCTCGCCAAGATCACACAGGTCGCCTCCAAAATTGTCAGCTCCCCTACACCCAACATCTCAGACCTGAACGAAGGAGCCATCACACGCCTTGCCCTCACTATTGCCAATGACACCAATCACCCTCTACATCCACACTTTGCAATGCTGCCATCTAGCCGTGCGTACAGGACTCTGAGGTGCAGAAGGACTCGCTTTGGCAAAAGTTTTGTCGCTTCTGCCATAGCACTGCTGAACAAACCATCTCGCTGACCTTGTATAGATCTGGTGGAGTTGTTGTGAATGCGCTTGTTTCTTTGTGTCTGTATACCTGTCTTTATGTTATCTGTCTATGTATTTGTCCATGCATATTGCCATGTGCATGAAAGAGACTCTGAAAACCAATTTCAACAAATATCTATCTATCTATGTTCTATCTATCTATGTTCCTTCGCACAGTGCTGATTGAGGCTTCCATCTGAGACTTTGAAGTGTGAACCAGCAATGCTGCTCTTCTATCCTCGGGGTCACCCCGCTTGTAACCACTCGCCTCGAGGGCCCTCGTCACCAAACAGACACAAGATCCACTTGAATCGCTCTACTGTGTAGGCATCATCAACTCACCGTGCTGTACACGCTCAGATGGACTTTGTGAGCCAACTGGTTGACAGTGGGGTCGACTCCAGCTTTTTCTTTTTTATTGCCCAAAACTGTGCAGACACCCTCAGCTTTGCATTAGTTCCAAGGGCACGTTAATCCACGAAAAGTCACCAATCGTCTCAATGAGTCGAAAGTTCTTAAAGTTATGGCCATGTGCAGTTGGTGGTAGGTCTGAAGGATGCCTATGTGTGCCTGGGAAGAACACCCTGTGTGAATGAGGCCATTCATTTATAATCCACAGGATTAAGACTCTGTCCATCAGCTGTTTCTATCATTTACTGTACATTGCCCCACTGAGGCAGGCTTTGATTGGGATCCGTAGAAGCAGCATCAATGTCACAGGGGATTTTGAAGTGACTGCACAGATCTGATAAATCCTATTAGTTTGGAATTGGGTCCAATTTGGACCACTTCCTATTGTATGCCAAATGTCTTTAGTTGCTTCGATCTTGCTCTCAAAGCTTTGTTTTTTTAAATCTGTGTTCTTACCAATGCTTCTTTAGAAGATATTGTAGTTTGGGGTAGTCTGGCCACAATGCACACTACAAAAGCACCCTCCTTTCCAGGTTTAAAGGATACTTCCTGATCACAGCCCTGAATTCTGCGGCCAAATGATCACACATTTTAAACAACCCTTCAGATTTAGCCAAATTTAGAAGAGAAAACAAAGACCAAAATTGGTCACATTATTCCCCAAACTGTCCTTCCAAGCATACATCCCACACAGCCAGGTTTCAAAAATAAGACCCAAATTGTGAAAATCTTCCTTTGATTGCCTCGATCTTTTTCCCAAAGCTTCCTTTTTTGTAACCCCTCTGTTTCATAATGCTTCATTAGAACATAGTGTAATAGTGTGGTTCTCAAGTCAAAGTCTGTCCACAATGCACATATTACATCTACCCAAAGCTAATTCCCGGGCTTAAGACCAAGACAGACAGCTTTTCAGGGGGCATGGCCAACCATGAAAGGCAGGGGTTCATCTCAGCGTAAACAGCTTTGCCGGCAGCCCAGTCAGCAAGCCACAGTCCTGTTATTGAGTCCCAGAGACACTACGCTCAACAAAGTGACCTTTCAGCCTCATATACCGCAGTGCCAGATATTGAGTGAGCCTGTCCAGAGGATGAAGCTCATCTCGGACTAAATCTCAGCCCGCTGTTCTTCCCCCGCCTCGGGGGTTACATGGCAGTACAGTTGTAATACAGTGTTGCTCTTTCTTTTGATTGATTTACAGTGTTTTGTCAGACTGGAAGATTGGAGATCTTTGATCCTTTTATGTGAGTTTCTCTTCTCTTCAGTCTCTCGGGTAGGATTCTCAGTTATTAGGATGGGTCTATAGGTTGCTTTAATGATGATACACTTTTGATTGCAGGGTTGAGCGACTATTTCAGGAGAGGGATCTTCATCTTACAGACATTGGACTTAAATTCAGAACGAATCACTGTGCTTCTTTATCAGGGTTTCCGCAGGGTCTTAAAGTCTAGAATTTCAAAATCTAAATTGTAGGCCTTAAAAAGTCTTATATTCGCTGTTGAAATGTTTTATTTTTATTTTGTGGTGTTGTAGTTCTTTCTTAAGATAGTCCAAATATAATTTGCTGTATATGTACAGATTATTGTGTCGCTTTTAATCAATTTGAACATCTTTATTTACTTTGCAAGTACTTTTGTGACTCTGCATTTCGTTGTACTTTTATGTTGTTGTACTGATATAGGCTTAAAAAGGTCTTACATTTGACTTGGTAAAACCTGCAGAAACCCTGTTTGTACTGTGCACTTAGTTGATCCATAGCAAACTTGACAAATTCAGTTTTTTTTTCTTCGAATGGCACACACATCTGTTTCACTTTCAGATATGAGCCTTTTTGTTGAAGCTGGCATTGAGGCCTTGACCCATAGCCAGAGGGTCACACATGTACCTCCTATCAGGTCAGCTGTGTTCTGAAGAGGCTAAGCGGCTGTGTTACATATCATGGAGATTAGCAGGATCACATATGACAGGTTCCTGGTTGTTTACAAGGCTGACTGGCTCTGGCTGGTCCATTGTGTGCGTCTGGAGTGAATGGTTGGCTTGATGGTGCTGCTGTGTTTTAGGTTATAGCATTATAAAGCCCACTATTTTGTGATGGATGAAATGAATTAAGGCAGTTATTATGGTAATGTTATGCCTAGATTGAGTCATACTTTGACATCATAAAGATAAACTGATATTCTAGTCTTTAAACTGTGCCGTTCATTTCATAACCGAGCTAATATGGATGGGATTTGTTTATTTTTTTTTCCAGATTATTTTTGTTTTGCACATGCACATCCTGTTTTTCTTCTTTTATTTTTAATCTGTGTTTTGTGTCTGCATTTTAATCGTATTCTTCAGCTAATTCAATTCTGAATTTTTACGCTGACCTTAAACTTTTCCTACTGTAGGCAGAAAAAGGTTTGCAAAATCAAACTAAGGGGGGCTTTAGGTCCGGAAAGAGTTGCAGTTAGGTTTGACCTTTTTGAGTTTTAGAGATAAGAAAGTCTCCAGGAATTTCCTGGCGGAGTTAAAAAGTTGAAAATTTGAGCTCGGAGTCAACATCCTCTATTCACAAACACTGTGTTCAAGGGAAAATGTGTTAATCACTTTCCTCTGTAGGAGACTGTTTATACGTATGTCCTATATTTCTCTCCATACATGAGCTCAGGGACTAGCTGAATCTTCTCTGTTAGAGAAAAACTCTTGAACATCCCTTTAAAAAAAATAAAAGAAACACATACTAAGCTGGATTGTTGTCAACAATAAAAACAGTTATATCTATAAAGCATGGGCGTAAATCTGATCTAACAGTAGGGGGGGACAATAAACATAAATAAAACAGCCAATTATACTCGTAGAGAACATGTACACAGAGGAAAGCCTTAATACTATCATTAGTGTAGTATGGAGTCTGTACCATTATCCTTCTTTTCAGCGTTTCTCTTGATTCAATGAAAAAGCTGACTAAATTGACCAAAATATTCTTCTTTAAAACCATTTATTTATTTTCAAGTTGTTTACAATCACGCCACAAAAATACCTTAAAACATAATGACTTATTTTCAAAAAGTGTCCCCATATAAAAGAAATACAATGCTTTTGTACACTTGTTAAATTAGCTGATCATAATGTAAATGAGTGAGCCACTAGTAAAGCTCATCTGCTCACCCTGACAGCCACACCCCTCCAAAAATATGAACTAAGCTCAACACATTTACCTGAGACTCTCCACCTGACTGTCCCTGGTCTCTCTGAGACTCTCCACCTGACTGGCCCTGGTCTCCCTGAGACTCTCCACCTGACTGTCCCTGGTCTCCCCGAGACTCTACACCTGACCTTTTTTAAATTAATTTATTAGTTTGTTGTTGTTTTCTCTCTTCTTTCCTATTATTGTCTCCACCACATCTGCAACCTGCTCAAGATCTTCAAACACATACATATCTACCTTCCTTATATTTGAACACAAACCATTGAACACCAACATTATACACAACATACTGTATACATACACACTCCATTCTCTCTGCCTCTTGCCACATCATCATAACTGTTGTAGTATGCTGTATGGTTTGTCTTTACTGTGTCTTTGTCTGTCACTGCCTGTACATACGGTTATGTCTGTCTATACAGACGGTTATGTCGGTCTGTACATACGGTTATGTTGGTCTATACATACGGTTATGTCTGTCTATACAGATGGTTATGTCTGTCTATACACAAGGTTATGTGTTGTCTATGAATTGTATGTGTCATTTACCTTGTTTCAGGGTACCTGCAGGGGCCTAAACGTCTTAAAAATGTCTTAAATACAATATTTGAAAAATAAGGCCTTACAAGTCTTACATTTCTTTAGAAAGTCTTACATTTGCTTCACAAAGGTCTAACATAATGATAACTCCTTCATTATTTCATCACAATGCATTATGTTCAACTACTTGGTAAACAATTATTTTCATAGCCTAAAACCCTTTCTGATATTCCATTATATCCTACATACTTTTGCCAGTATGTTCATAAAGTTGGTATTAAATTTCATTCTAAATGGTATTAAAATGGTCTTAAAAAGTATTAAATTTAACCAGGGGGGGGGGCTTGTTGTTTGTCACTGTTGTCACACTGCCTTCACTAATACAACAAATAAAAACAGACAGTTGTGAGTGACCAGCTGGAGTGGGCTTACTGTGAGAGAGTTCCACTGAAGGCAGCATTGTTTGATGTAAGCACAGCAGGGCTGCAACAGACAATAGCAGTGCAGTTGTAGAATGATATGTGGCCTGGAGGGGTTGGGGGGGTTGTAGCACCACTCACCGTTCACCACTAGTCTTTGTTCATAGTGGTGAATAATACATCAGAGGCACATTAGTTTGATTCATATTGCTATTGGCTCTGCTGTAGGCCCACTCTCGGCTCTGCCCTTACTTATCACGTTTTTATCCGCCTTGAACATATCTGGGTTGCCTTTACAGTGTCAACGGTAGTGCATTTGATCAATTCATGGACAAAGCATGTTGGACTTTAAAGAAGTTCATCCTTCGGGCCATTTCCGCCCTGCGCTGATGGAACTAGGTCAATTATTCACAATGGAGCGCTCATGCTCATCAATCTGTCCCCCCTCTTTTTCTCTCCCCAGTAACCGGCTAGCCCCTAGCAACCACGACCGGATACAGAGGCTGAGGCAGGAGTTCCAGCAGGCCCAGACCGTCCCGGACGACCCCGACGACCGCAGGAGGACCTACAGCTTTGAGCAGCCCTGGGTGAGTGTCTGAAATGACGGGAGCCTGTAACTCCGATCCCGCTGCCGGCCGGAGAAGATGGCTAAACTGTAAGACCGTTTATGTCACGGAACGACTTCTACCAGACCAAGACTCTGCACACCAAACAGTATCTGTGGCTAACCGGAGTATGGTGCTAACCGTCACTAACCCCACTACTGCCAGCCATGAACAAGACTGATGATATCAGCCCACTAGGATTACCATTAACCTCCATTGGGCCTTCCTTGGCAAATTGTTCCAGTGCTAACACCCCCCTCAGTCTTAAATGTTCAGCCACCTGCATGCAGGAGTTTGCACACCTCCTGACACAACCATCACTAACCCCACCCACCTGTCACAAACCTACTCTACTCATCCATCGTCCCTGTTTCTGTCAGTCATCCACACCGCCCGCCACATCATGGACTTGGGTTTGTCTTCACATTGTTTCTATGTACGGGGGGGGGGTCTGATGTGTAAACCCCTTTGTCTTAACTGTGCCTTTTTACAGTTTCAAGGTAGGGTTGTGTACATTTTAACCAGCATGTCATTAATTCAAAGCTTCACTGGCTAAGAAGAGGGATAATTAGTGCATTCTGAAGCAACAAGGGGTAATAATAAGCAAGACAAATCTGAATGCCTTCACAGTTTTATGAGGTGATGAAATCGCTTGTCACATTTTTAGTATTTATTTTAGTCCTCCAAGTGTACTTTAGGTAGGTTTTTACATTGTTTTGAATAACAAATTATGATCCCATGAACAGTCACCTGTAGCGAATTTTAAACCTTGAAGATAAGATTTTACCATATTTTTCTAATTGGTAGCATCTCTGTGTAGCATGTATCGCACTATTGCTTTGACACATTAAAGGAGTAGTTTTCACCACATTTCATCATGTAGTTTGGGACACACATTTCTGTTGAGTTCACACACATTCTATCACAACGTATTCTAATACAAACACATTATGTCACAATACATATTGTTATAATGGTTATATGATTTGGTGTTAAGTGGCATGAATGTGACACTAGACACTAGGTGTGTTGTAAATGACGTCCTTTACAAGAAATAATATGAATGGTCCTTGTTGGTTGTTTCTCTATACAAGGTCATTTTGCACACACAGTTGTGTTTTTGTATATTTGTGTATTAACTCTTTTAACTGCTGGTGTGCTACTGTAGCTTCGGTGTGCAATAGGAGAATTTGGTCCTATGATTTATAATTGAAATGGTAAAGTGAAAGCTCACGAATCCCATTATTTATGCCCTGGCCTTTTTTTCCCAGCTGAAATATCCAATAAAAATGTATAGTTGTGTTTTTGCATTCGGTGGTTAACCAGAGTGATGAGTTTTTAATGGGCTCCAAACACTGGCACACATTCCAGCTGGCATTGTACGGCCAAAGCAGGACAGTGTGGGAAAGACGAGCGCAGGTCACATCTCCTTTTGTCCCTAAACAACCGACCATGCTCTCAATTAAAGCGCTCAACAATACTGTAGCATTATGTTTGTGTACATCAACTGTCACAAGTCTCCTTTTCCCATGAGCACTCAGTATTGGGGCTGCACAATATGAGGAAAATATCTAATTGCGATCATTTTGACTGATATAGCGATTGCGATGTGATTCACGATATTGGATGGAATGATCATCTTTGTATCATTATTCTAATTTTCATTGAAAAATATTCAAATTGAAATGATAGTGTGATTTTTGTGAGGATCTGTACCAAACAAAGATTTTTTTTCTTTAGTCTGTAGGATAGGATTTGTAGGCCGGGACGTCTCTGCAGCTCCACAATACTTAAAGCGGTAGTGCGTAGTTTCTGTCGCCCCATTGAGGAATTCTAAGTAATGACAACAAAACTGTTGGCGCGTCCACACGATACAAGCCTTCCATGGCCGCGCACCTGCGATTTGGGTATTGCACTAGTCCATATTGCGATTTCAATAACATTGCGATTAATTGTGCAGCCCTACTCAGTATTAGTACTTTGGCTTCCAAAGAGGGCTTCTGAACATTATTGGGTTCTTTAACACATTCATATGTTCACATGATTTTGTGGAAACCCGTTTTCTTATGCAGCCTCTTACTGCATGCAGTGGTGTTCTACATACAGTAAAATCACTATTATTATTTGCTAGCTAGTAAGCTAGTAAGAACCACACTGGAGTTTTTGATTGCACTTTTCACACTGATTTGAAGTGGGCAAGACTTTGTTGGAAGAAATATCCACCAACCAGCCAAGACCCTGACTTTTTACCATTTGTCCGGTACATTAAAATCTTCCAGAACGCGTGGAGCGGCCCCAATCTGCAAGACAGAAACCTTGGTCTAAGCAAAGGCAGCCATTAAAGAACTTAATCAAAGCCTCTCCAAAATTGTCAAAATGACAATTTAAACCAAAATCTGTCTACCCACAGAATAAGGAAACAAGTCTGTAAATCTGACCAAGCATTCAATTCTAGCATTTGGTACTTGATCGTTTTTGATACTCAATGCTACGGTACCAAAGAGTATTGAGTTTCCATGTATGCGTATGTATTTATTCCCAAATATGTAATAATCTATAGATTAATACTTTGTATTTCAAACCACGTTTTCTGCTGCTTTAACTGGAGGATCTACCAGAAGCCCTCTGTGGTACCACCATGGTTTCAGTGTGAGGAACCCTGGAGTGGTTTTTATAAAGCCCTTTTACTTGTCACAGTGTTGCTCACTCAGGCTTGCTATGGTAATTGCATGTTATTAGACTCATGCCCTGACCATACTGGTGGGCCATATGGAAAACAGGAGAATGTGTCTTTGAAATTCAATTACCTCCCTCACACAATATATTACATTGTGTTGCTTCATTTCAGTGATGTGCTGCAAACCTCAAGGAGCCAGTGTCCTTTTTCATAATTCACCTATAACTGCCCCACTTCCAGTCTAAGCCAGGACAGCTCTGCTTATGAAATATCTTTTCTATTCATATGCTGCTGATATATGGCAGAATAAATGGTCATATTATACGAGCAAATGTCCAATAGATCCTAAGTAATTTCACAGAGGATAACATTCATGGAGGTGCTGAAAGATTTAGTCAAATAATTGTTTAGTCCGATCAACAATGAAGTACTGGACAGTTATTTTAATTATCATTTGAGTCTTCTTTTTTTGCCAAAACCACCCTGGTTCCAGAATATTTGCTGCTTTTCCCTGTTTTAAATCTCATTACTTCTACTTAAACAATTATGAGTTGCAACCTTAACCCATTCAGAGTTCACTCTTACAGTATGCAGAATGCAGGACGCTGTTAAGGCCGAGACACACCAAGCCGATAATCAGCCGTTGGACAGTCTGGCGAGGTCAGTGACTCGAGTGTGTGTTCGGCGGGCACTGCTGGCAGTCGGACTCAAATGACCCATCTGATTGGTGGAGTGCTAATCCGAAAACGGGAAGCGGGATGAGCGTGACTAGAGTCTCTCAAAATCTGATGAAAATCTTTTAAACTGACCTTTGTTGATCTGAAATGAAGACAGGTTCAGCAACTACACGGCCTAGTTCTCTCTTAAAATGTTTCTAGAAACATGTTTCAGTGAACTATTTTACTACAATATGAGATCGTATTCTGAACGAGTCGCCATGACAGTCTGGCTTTGAATTTCCAGAGAAACCAGACCCACATGACGCATTCGTCCAATCAGATGCCGGTTTTCATTTTTGGGGCGACAATACAGATTAGCGCCGCCTGCTGTTATGGAGACGTATTACGTCTCATCGCTTTGGTGTGTTCTGAGGAACTTTTTTGACCAACTCGGGGAGACTGATCAGCCCAACTGCCTTTTCTGCCGACGTTTGGCCGTCTGGTTGGTGTGTCACGACCTTTAGTGTCATGTCATACCAATTGTGCAGGTATCTCTCTGAACAACCATATGGAAGCACTAATGATGTCGTGCACCTTCCAGCCGGGCTCGGACACTCAACCTCAAGCTCACCTCTTTATTTCATAGCTCCAGTGAAGTATAGTTGAATCCGTCCTACAATCTTCACCCTCTGTGCTTGATTGGCCCAATTATCCATTTTCAACACAATCGTTTTTTTTAGCCGTCCCTATTAAGCCACATGACTTTGATCCGTATATCTCTTTTTTTTCTATGGGGGCCCTCTTCTGCTTTTTTTTGCCATAGTTTTGGGAGCAGGAAAGGATTGTGGGTAGCACGGTCTAATTCCATCAAGATGACTGATGCCCGCTCTCCCGGCAGCACCACACCAGCTTTATTGCACTCATTTATACCAATATGGGAATAGAGGAGTTCATTCACTTGATGCTGGAGGTTTAGAGAGGGCATAATATTGCCTCTTGTATTTTACTGTAACATTTTAATGCTGCTATTGTCTGGATTTCTTTAGGGTATTTCTCCCCTCCCCCTCCTCCACAGTCGCAGTATTCTGGTAGATGAACCAAAATTCCTAGGAATATTCAACACTCTTAAACCGCTAAAGGGATTTTTTTTTTTCCTCATGTGAAAAATATTAGGAAGTGTAATTTACCCACAGGCAATTTTCAATTCAGACATGGAATACGGTATCTGTGGGAGCTCCCCCCCCCCCTCCCTTTCTGCCAGCCTGCCCTTATTGTCAGCCGAGCAGTGAGGCAGTGCCAATCAATCCCAGAGATGATTGCCTCGGCTTCATTTGGTTTAAAGGGGAGTGTCTCTTTAGCACTCATAATCGTTTTATGGCCAAGCTTCCCCCAAACTGATGTCCACAGTGCTCCCACAGGCTCTCAATATGTTGCACAGCCATAAAAGTAATTAGATCCACACACAATTATTGCACCCACACCGCTAATGAGCATCGGAGGAGCGGACGGTGTTGTGGTTCAAGTGTGGGCTGGACCTTGAGGTGGTGCTTTGCTACTGAGAGAGATATTAGTGTATTGTGTGTGTGTGTGTGTGTGTGTGTGTGTGTGTGTGTGTGTGTATCTTTGTGAGGACCAATTTTAGACCTTGACAGTGAAGACGTTTTGTTCGATCCACACTTTTTTAAAGGGCTGTTTGGGTTACGGTTAGCTTTAGCTTAGGCTGTAGCGTAGGTTAAGTTTAGGGTAAGGGCTTGGGTTAGGCATGTACAGTAGCTATAGTGGATGACTTTAGGGTTATGGGGTGTAAGGGGTGAATATGCTTCAAACTAAGTGCTTATCAAATTGTCGAACGGCGTCAGAGAGGCCCCTCGTTCCACACCTTCCCAACTTCTGAATTGGAGGGTGGCATGCAACATTTTTTGTAACTTTCTGCTTTCCTCAGCAGTTGGCCATTTTTACAGAGGTTAGACAGTAGGCAGGATTTAAAACTCTCACAAACTCGCAGTAACGTCTGCCTCTTTCATCGTGTCAAACGGAGTGCAACACCATGAGTGCCTTTAAGGAAATAGTGTATTCAAGTGTGTCATCATCCCCATTTGAACCATTAATTATGTGAGACTACAATGACCTTGGACATAGAGCTCTTGGAGAGAGACCAGAGAGAATGAGATGCAATCAGGGCGACGCCATGATGGCCCACCTTCAAGTGAGGCTATTGGGAACAAGTAGAAATACTTTGTACAAACTAGTTTGTTTCAAGGTTACTAAACCCACACACACACACACACACACACACACACACACACACACACACACACACACATACTTCTATATAGTGTGTGTGTGTGAATAAGATGCATTAGTATATTTTAATGAGCTGGGAGTTTGGGTGTATACATTTGTTAAATAATTATACTGAATTATAAATGATATATTTCTTTGTGTATATTTGCTACCATGAAATCATTACAAACTCAGATATCACACATCAGGCCTGTGTTTCTAAATGCACACTTGCACAGAGCAGAGTTTTTCTACGGCCGTGTGTGGAGGACTGTCCCAATGTCAACAGGCCGAGTGTTGTCTCCTTCATTAACTCCCACTAACATCCACCTCATCTCATCACTCCCCCTGCTATGAGTCTCCAGCATGGCCTCTCCCTCACTCCCCCCCCCAACTCCCCACTCTCTGTGTCTGTGTCTCACCTTCATTTTGACCTGGGAAGAGACGAGATCACGGTGTCTGCCTCACTAACTGCTGGTAAGTATCTGTGGTTTGGGGGGGGGGGGGGGCGGCAGTGGGAGATTTAGTGAGGTATCCCATGTCAGAGTCTGCTGCTAGTTTTACTGGGCTACTGCGTGGAAACTCTGACTCCAGCTGTGGTGATTTTCATGCTTTGAATTTGATTGTGTGTTCCTTTGTTTATCTTTAAATCAGACCTGTCTTCTTTATCAATTTATTCAGAGTATGTTTTGGGCGTTTTTGCTGTGTTTTTGGTCTGTCCTTTGTTCCAGTCCTCACTAAACTGTATGGTAATTTATGATTTTCATTTGTTCAAGCGGAGATAATTCCTTTTTTATTCATACAACATATTATTTGCTGAATGAATTCCTCCTTATTCTGATATCGGAGCAGGATTACACCTGTCACAAAAGAGACATTTAAATGTATTACTTTGGGCTTAAAATATTTAGTCTGGGATCATCAGTTTTTCTGAAGTAGAATTATTTTTAGATAGAAGAATGTACATATTTGTACATTTTTCAAACACAAGATCCTTTTTTTCAAGCACATAAAAATCACCATAACTGGAGTGGATATACGTTTCTGCCATAATAGTTTTATTTATTGTTTAATCTTGATACATCATGTGTTTTATCACTTATATATGTTACGTAAGGTTTGTTTGATGGAACATGACTCATGGTTTGTTTCTGTGAATGTAAGTTATGGTTTGATTGTAATTATTATTGTTAATTATGAAGTGCAGCATATAGTACATAGTGAATGTTTGAAATGTGGAAGACCAATTACATCAAATAGACAGAGCTGCTAAATTCCCATAAAAAACACAGATTTCACCAGTTTGGAGTGTCAGCTCCTCTAACATCTCCCATTCCTACATCTATCCTGCATTAGCAACAAAGGCAGTTTAACATCATGAATGTTTAACTGGACACGGAAAAGTCCTCCGTTTTTCTTGGACTCTGGGAGTGTAAAACTGTATCAGCTCTAGCAGAGAACAAGCAGCTTGTACCATAGCTTCAGACACAGCCACAATAAGGCAGTGTTGCAGTTTGAAGGGGTCTGTTTTAGAGATGGTCCAATACCATTTTTTCCTTGCAGATACAGAGTACTGATCCAATACCAGTGTGTAAAAAATACATATATTTTGGGTGCCTGTGTAGCTCACCTGGTAGAGCGTGCGCCCATATTTAGAGGTTAACTCCTTGACTCCCCCTTCATATCTTCAGCTGTCCTATATAAATAAAGGCCTAACATGCCCAAAAAAGTATCATATATTTTATTATGTTTTAACAGCTGTGTACTATGAACCACGTATGGGGGGTGATGTACAAACGTAAACACGTACAAACGCAAACAATGAACGCCACAGAACTTTCTTTTATTATCCAGTTTGACAGTCATAACTGAAAAAGACCATAAATAAACTACTTTAAAGGAGATTTTCTTCTGGTCTAAATTACGTGGTATCAGATCGGTGCATAAACTCCAGTACTTGCCGATACCAGCATTGTAGGTAGTGTCAGAAGCTTTTCTGATACTGGTATCGGAACATCTCTAGTCAGTTTACCTAATGACCAAGAAACTATATTTTCCATTTCCCTTTAGCAATATTTTTAGCTAAGTATTCAATAGTGACAGTGACTTTTCAGAATCATTGTCCACGTTACTCTGGATAATCCACAAACCTGACTGTTAGTCTGTGTTTCTGGGTCTATTTCTCACGTAGGAAGTAGTTCCAGTGAAAACGGTTCACAGTGCGGTCTTTGGATTATCCTTCCAACCCTTTAAGAAAGGACTTTCTTTTGTTACGTTGAGACACTGTACTAATATCAGTATTATAAAGGCCCAAATCAGTTGAAAAGTACACTAAATAATTATTAACCACTTAAATGTGACATGTATTTTATCCCTAAATTGACTAAATTGAATGTAAGAACAATACATTCCCTTGTTACTTGTGACACATTTGCAATAAATGAAAGTCCTGCACTGGGATCAATAAAATAATATAGAGTCCTGTAAACACTCTACATATTTGTCCACCCAGTGCACATTTCAGCTGAGTGTGTGAAATAATAGATGGATAGATGGATGGAAGATGATGATCATAATGGGGAGATCAGAGTTAACCGAGCTGCCATCTTGCTGTTTTCAGTCAAACACCAGCAGCAACGGTCAGGGCGGGTACAGCCAGCCGGGTCGCCACTCGGTGTCGGTCGAGGTTCAGATGCAGCGGCAAAGACAGGAGGAGAGAGACTCCTTCGCCCAGGCACAGCGACAGTACAGCTCCCTGCCACGGTAAGACTGACTGACGGACAGAGAGTGAGAGTGAGTGAGTGTGTGTGTGTGTGTGTGTGTGTGTGTGTGTGTGTGTGTGTGTGTGTGTGTGTGTGTGTGTGTGTGTGTGTGTGTGTGTGTGTGTGTGTGTGTGTGTGTGTGTGTGTGTGTGTGTGTGTGTGTGTGTGTGTGTGTGTGTGTGTGTGTGTGTGTGTGTGTGTGCGTGCGTGCGTGCGCCTGATTCACTGTAATAGCCTTGTTACAGTAATGATAGCAGATTGAGTAAGAAAACGAGGTCACAACGGTTCAGTTTCAGACCACAAACCTACACACATACATATACACACACACACACTCTCAGCCTCAGAATGGACAGATCATGTTACCCTCTCACACAGATCTGACATGATTGCTTTCCTCTCCCTTAATGTAATTCCCTTTGATCTGCATGATATGACTGCCTGTTGTTCCAGGAAGTGCTTGTGTGTGTGTGTGTGTGTGTGTGTGTGTAGTGAGGGGTAGCGGGTACAGAAAGGGACCTAGTGGAAAATGTTCATGGTATTGCTTTGATTTGGCCCTAAAGCAATACCTCACCCTTAAATTGACCATTTGTATATCAACCCTACCCGTGTTACCTTGAATTCCTGCAGAAAATGTTGCTCTTGTTGCATGCCTCCACGGTGAACGGTGAATCCGAGAACGGAACAATCTTTAATGAATTGAAGTAATAGGGGGTTTAACAACATCACGCACTATTATCAAAGTCCCATTCACTCGGTCGTACTGTATGTATTTTCCCAAACATGCGTTTTTGCTAAAAACCTTACCATATTAAAATACTACTAACGATTGCAGCGCGCCTTCTCACGACAGTTGTTTAGTCTTTAGTCAGTTCAAACTCAAATAGGAAATGTTAATCAAAGTTATTGCAAGGTCAATCCAAGCACACCATGCACCATGCACTCAGCATACATATACAACATGAAATACATTATCTTCTGTTACTTCACTATTGTACTCTGATCCACTGTTATTGACATAAATCCCTTCCTTGATAAATATTGCAGGCAGCTTTACTGAAAGATTAATGAACTACCGTCTCGCTCCAGCGGTCAGGAGCAACATCCTGTGGCCACGTCCCTTCACTTTTTTTCACTAATTCCATTAAGAAACTGTTCTGTTTGGATAAACCCTGCTATGGTATCTTGAGCACACTAACTATTGTTTGACTTAGAGCATACCATCGTGCAAAATCAGGCTGAGACAGAGTAAATATGGTGTTGAGGAGATCACGACGTTGATGGGATTCATATGGTCCTGTGCTGTTAATGGGAGGGCGAGAGCATGAGTGGATTGTGAATGGAGACATGATTAATGGCTGTAGCAGTCCTTAAAAACAGCTTTCATTTTAGGTAAAGGCCAGTTCCCTTCTGAGCGAGACCCTTTCCTAAACAAGGAGCTGTGAGTGAAAATAAACCGCTGCCATTTGAAACAGTGACGGCAGATGAAGGGCCCTCATATTCATCACCGACGGGCACCATTGATCTCAGAGCCAAAGTAATGCCATTTTGGGTGACCAAAGGCCGGCTACAACAGCTGCAGTGGCATTTGGCCACACATTGCATGCATGTGTGCCACAACGTCATGTCTATTTGCCCTGCACTACAACCTCTCACAAAGTCTCAATTTTTCTCTCAATCTCACTCTGTCACCTTTCCCCCTTTCTGTTCTATCATCCGTCATGCTTCACAGTGTTCATGCACAGAATGCAGAACGCTGAATACATCTTTCTGTATTTACCACACATGTACATGCTCCCCTCCCTTGGCATGGCATCAGACAGAGGGAGTGATCTGGTTTGCATTTCTCAGCAGGGAGGCAGACCAGCTTTGGCCTCTTTGTCAACATATGAAATAAAATCAAATGCCGGGACGGCTGTCTCTGAAAATTGGAATCACTCAACCGTGTGCAAGAATAAACCTGGGTTATATTCTCCTTTCTCACCAATCGAGAAGCGCATCCATTCCCAATATCATTCAATCTCTGTTGAATAAAAACAAAGGTCTTTTCTATTCTCATTAAGGACTTTTTTCCTCCCCTTTATACTCAAATCCAAACACAGGAATAATACGATTTCTTCACAGCTGGCTGATAAACCTGCTAATTATGCATGGCTCCGAGTCAAAAACCCATTGATGTTTTTGTGTCTTCTTCGTCTCTCTCTCTCTCTGCTCTCGTTTTGCCTTGCCCTCGAGATAAATGGGTGGAGCTGTAGGGCTTGGGACACTCATGCATATCGTATGGGCTCTCACACATAAGCACACAAAAGGCAGGGCTGCCACAAAGAGCCTAGCCATGCAGAAATGAGAGGTGATGTTACACATCTGGATTCCCCCCAGCTGTGCTGGTAAAGGGCAGGGCAGCCCCTCATGACAACCCCTCAGCCCCAGCATGACAACTAACCACGCTTTAAGACACGTGTCAGGCATCTAATGTTAAATGCATTGTGGACAAGATGGTCGCCTCATTTTTTGTCTCCATTTACCTGAGGAAGATCTGCTATTTCTGTCTGTCAGATCAAATTGTTGTTTCTGTCGGTCTCGAAATGGGCCTAATGGGCTGGAAGGAGACTTTGACATGGTTACATATCCCTGGTGCTTGCCCAGAGGCGGTTTGTGAGGCTGTAATGGTGCCTCATTTTCATTGAATGTGATGTCTTGGCTACCATGCAACTGACAGGATAATCATTTTTCAGCAGAAATACAAACACTGGTCCCTCTCCCAAGAGGTAATGGGTTTCTTTTGAACAAACATTTTTGTTGCTGGGGATATGTCCCCCAGTGTTGTAATGAAACAAGTACAAATACTTTGTTACCTTACTTAAGTAGACTTTTCACGTATCTGTACTTCGTTCTTTATATTTCTGGAATTTTTTACTGATACTCATTACTGATGCTACATTTAAAATGTATACTTTTACTCCGATACGTCTCGTAAGAATCTTCGTTACAAAATAAAATTTGAAAATATTTGTTAGCCCTTGTCTTGACTTCGGGTCACATTGGCCCGTTTTAAATTTTTGTTTTATATCAGAAAATATTGGACGTAGAAATAAGCGCTGAAAATGTGTAGAAGAAAAATTTTAAAATTTTAAACTGAAAAAACAAAAACAAACTGTGAAAAAAGGCGTCGTTTTTTTCAAGGTTGAAACGAAGACAACACAAGGGTTAAACTAGAAAATAAGCAGGTTTGGTGAATGAAGGTGAAGGTGATGAAGATAACGTTAAACACCTGTGGCGGTATTTGCAAGAAGCAGTGTATTGGAGTGAAAGATTTTTCCTCACATAAAAAATGAAAATTCAGTTTTTCTCTTTGCTGATGTCAGCTCTCAAAGTATGCAATGTTTGGTCCTGTAATTTGGAGCCACGATAAAGTTCATAATCAAAGTTATTTTTTACTTTTACTTCTAATAATTAAGTACATTTAATATCAGGAAGTTACTTTTGATACTTAAGTACAGTGACTTTTAAATACTCTAAAGGTCCAGTGTGTAACGTGTTTAGTTGTTCATTATCAAAATCTGTATTGCCCGTTCACAAACTTGTCTTTTTTCATGAATATTTACCACCATCATCAATTCCAAGTATTCCTATTGGCTTGAAATTTTCCATTTGCGTTCTCATGAACTGGGGTAGACGCTCCATATTCATGCTCCATCTTGAAATACGTTAGCCGGTAAGGGACATACAGGACATACTGCTCCGCCTGTGTGTGTGTGTGTGTGTGTGTGTGTGTGTGTGTAAGGGACATACAGGACATACTGCTCCACCTTTCACGTTTTCTCTGTCACATGATAAACTCACAGCTGCTGCTAATGCTGCTAATGCTGCTAACGGGTATCGTAGCTTCCTGAAGAAGGAAACATGGAGGACCACACGTATTCAAAATTCAAATTTCAGGAACAGGAGTCTTCTTCTTCTTCGCCCAGAAAAAGAAAAAGGAGATTGAAAAGAGCAAGAGACCGGCTTTTTGAAGCGTGAAGGCTACCGTAGCTGTAATACGTACTTTGAACTGCGTGGCGCGAGAGAGTTGATTGATATATGATCTCAACGCTAGATGGGAGAAATTCCCACACACTGGACCTTTCAGGCTTTTACTAAAGTTATATTCTAAAAGGTGACTTTAACTTCTACCAAAGTCATTTTCTGGTAAGATACTTGTACTTTTACTCAAGTATTGCTTTCAAGTACGTTATACAAGACTGTATGTCCCACCAGACCAGGTCAAAATATGTGGGGGTTTGAGTTGTCTGTCATGGAGAAATAAAGTGTTTGTGTTTGAGAAAGCATTTGTTGGCACATTTGTGTGATTGTATTAACCCACATTATCTGATGTATGCCTTTTATATCAGAAATCCCAGTTCCTCAATGTCACAAATCATCAGACATGTATAAAGTACTAGAGACCCATACTTGAGTAAAAGTACAAGTGCTCTATCAAAAAAGTGACTTGAGTAGAAGTTGAAGTGCTCTTTAAGCACCACACTTAAGTAGAAGTACTAAAGTATTCAACATGTTTTGTACTTAAGTATTGCAAGTAGTTTATTTTAAAATGTACTACTCAAGTACTGAAAGTAAAAGTACAAGTATTGTGTTATGTAGTTATTAAATAAATCAGCCAAAAGTTTGAATATCATATTGTTTATATTATGTAAAATGTTTAGCCTAAAGGACACACACAATACCTTTGGCTGTAGCCAAAGGAATTAACAAATATTAAATATATAATATTATATTAAAAATAACAAATATTAACAAATACTGAAATAAAATGTACAATTATCACACTGTGCAAGTAAAATGAACATCCTCTCCAGCACAGTAACGATTAAAGCCCCAAAAAACGTATTACACACTAGCTAGTAACGTGTGATGAACAGGAAAGTTAGCAAGCTAGCAAAATACAGATTACTAGCAGCTTCACATCACAGGGTAAAACGGTTAACATTCAGTACTCATTGCAGTATGAAACAACTCAGGAATAGATTAATCTGCTGCAACAATAGCTAAATAGAAAGAGTACAAACTTACATCGTCTCTGACTTCTGAACGGGCAACCGCCGTAATGAAAAGAAACACGACGTGATCTACGCTAATTACGTATTTAATACGTAATTAGCGTACGTAACTAATGTAGTCGTAACTATACACACTGTAACCTACACTGTCTCCGTAGTGTGAGGAATTCACAACAGTAACGATGCAGCACATATCTATCGGAGTAAAAGTATTAAACTCATCAAAAATATGTACTCAAGTAAAAGTGGAAGAAAATAATACTCCAGTAGAGTACAGATACAGCCCTTTAGTACTTAAGTAAAGTAGTGAAGTAGTTCTACTTCGTTACAATACAGCTCTGCAAATTATTCATATAAAAAAGCCTCACAATTGTAAAATGTGGGCTTTTTCCTTAGTATTAAAGTGTTTTTAGGGTTAAACAAATCATTGATGTGTCATTTAGGTTCATGTTCAAGGAATCATATGCAACCAAAAGTCAAAACACATCTCCCCCGTTTTTCTTTCCTGTTTCCTCTCTCCACACCAGGCAACCCAGAAAGAACCCCAGCTCCATCTCCCAGGACGCGTGGGATAAAGCATCCCCGCCCGGCGAAGGCTTCCAGACAGCAAAGGACAACCCCAGGTACTCCAGCTACCAGGGCTCCAGGAACGGCTACCCGGGCAGCGGCGGGGTCAACGCCAGAGTCCTTCTGGAGGCCCAGGAGCTCCTGAGGCAAGAGCAGAGGCGGCGAGAGCAGGAAGCCAAAGGGAAGCTAATGCAGGAGAGCATCGGTCACAGCAGCTATGAGGCGTACCCTAGAGCGCACCTGAAGGACCCAGCCTCCCCCAAGGGGCCGTACCGCCATGATGTGCCACCTTCGCCCTCACAGTTAGCAAGGCTTAATAGAATTGGGTCAGAGAAAGGAAGACTTTTTTATTCTTGAGGAGTATTGTTGGACTGATGGATGAAGAGCTGAACAGAGAACTTGTGCTTCGAAAGGGGGATTACCTTGAAGAAACAAAAAGGTGGATGCTACAAAGGGACAACCTAGAGGACTTATAGCTTAGCGATGTTCCTAGAGGTAACCAGATGTGAAGTGTACTCAGTATGTGGGTCTTTGTTTTCAATCCCTCGCTGTGCCGATGACCTATACCACTCAGTCAGTCAGTCACCCTCCTACAGATATGAGACGCTCAGTGCCTTCTCTGCACTCACCAACACGATGCTTGTTCACAGTCGTCCAGGACTCATCATCGAGATCTGGCACCGGCATGTGCTGACAATCAAATGGGCAGACAGGCAAGTCAGTGGGCCTTCTTTAGAGCCCATGGGGAGGTGTGTGGGCATGTAACAAGGTTGCATGTTTCACAATCAAGTATATGTGTCGTGGCGTCACAAAGTGTCCCGTGGATGACTGGTCCCATCGGTCACAAATCACCCTTTCTTCACTTCGCTAAAGTTAACATTCAACCCCATACCGGCACTGCCGGCGTTTCTCTGCATTCTGTTTCCTCTACTTTCGGTGTTTTCTCCTCAGCAATCAAGCTCTTTCACTAGAGTACTCCCCGGGGAGAAGAAAAAAACAAGGCAAAGTGTATGAAAGAAGCAGGGCACACTGTGTGTGTTATTAATAAAAAAGCCCCCCTCATAAATGATTCATATCGTGTGTTATCTCCATGGAGGTGACCCAGGCAGAGAGGGTAGACAGCTCTGATCCTCTGCCTGGCTCCCCTGCACCGCTCTGGGCTTGATTCGCTGGCCCGTCTGCCTGTCTGTCTGGAGCTTTGGCTCCTCTCCTCCTCGACACCTCTCTGTTCATTACCTTTCTTTCTTCTACCTCAACGGCCCCCACCTTTATCCTCCTCTCCGCTCCACGCTCATCTCCCACCTTCCTCTCATCTCATCTCCCCCCGCCCCTCCCCCCTTACTCTTCCCCCTGCTCCCCGCCACCACCCTCGTCCCCGTCTCCCGAGTCAGGCTCTGCACTGAATTTTTCATCACAAGCCACCTGCTGCCTGCCAGAGCCAAAGAACGCTGCCACCAGAGGAACCGACAGAGGGCCCGGCTTCTGACATAAAGAGAGGAATGAAAGCAACAACAAAAAAGAGGCAGAATAAAGATGGGTGGATAGACAATAAGCCTGTCAGTGTGCGATTAGCTCGTGCTTTTCTCCTGTTTAACAAAAGGCAAAATTGTCCTCAGGAGTTAATTGCTTTTAATTGCTTTTTGTATTTTTTTACCTTTTTAAGCATTTGGCTGGCACTCTTCTCCAAAATTTACAGAAATGTTCCTTAGAACTGTTTATTTCCGATCATTTTTTTTATAGATTGTATGAAAACATTTCAAAGTGTGGTCTGTGAATTATCCAGAGTAGAGCCTGGTCAGGGAGATAGCACAACGTTCTAGACCCCCATAGGCATTCTCTGTGGGCTCCTCCCCATATCCACAGCTATTTATTAATTTGTGGGCCCTCCACACATGAGGACCGTGTATACTCAATCCCCCACCCCAGTCCAACGCCCCTGGGCCTGGTCACAATAGAAAGTGGCACTGCAACGTTCATCTGCAAGACCACACAAAGTAGGCGGTGCAAAAAAATTACTGACATATTCGCAGACCAGAACAATGCTAGCGGTAGTCAGTCACAATCATGATCACAATAGCTCTCAGAGTTAGCTAGCTTGCTAACTGCCAGTTAGCGGACTTGTTACATCGGTAACAGCACAGTAGGTTCACACCGTTTATTCAAAAGACGTATTTGGGCCATCGACTCCTGTCTTATAGCTGTGCAATTTAGGCAAGTAGTAGATACTACAACAGAGGAGACTTGTATAAAAGCAGACGGTGCGACTCAACTAGTTAGCTCCAAAGGCTTCCTCCATTTTGGAGAATTTGCTTGGCAAAAGGTGAACTTTTTCAAATGCTGTGAGGACCACACATGGAATTACCTCCACTGTATTAGAGTGGAGACAGAAATCTCAAATCCAGGACAAATTAAACCCAAACTATCTATGTTCTTGTAATTTCTGTAAACCGACCTTTTAAGCAAGTTAAAGGTGCATTAGGTAAGACTTATAAAACTAACTTTCTGTCATATTTGCTGAAACTGACCCTATGTTCCAGTAGAACTACATGAAGCAGGTCATTTAAAGTCTGATTTGCAAAAATCCACCGCTTCCTTTTCAGATGCACCAGTCAGGGCCAGGGGGTGGCGGGGTGTCTAACTGCATGTCAATCACTGCTCATGCACACACATTCATTTTCCCTTGTGGGGGGAGGGGCTTAGGAGACCATTTTGGGCTTTAGCAGAAAGGGGGGAGGGACTGAGAAGTTGTCGATGTTCAAATTTTTTGGCCAAGTCCTGGATCTTCACAATCCTACCTACAGCACCTTTAAGGTTTAAACATGAATGGTGCTTACTCAGTGGCATGTTGTAGTCATAGGAAAGAATACCTTGGGCATTGATGACACATGCATAAAAATCACAGCCCACCACTATAATTGTTGCAGTAGGTGGCAACGGCTTCTCTCAGTCTGAACCTTCCCCTCTTTGACATCGCTGATGTTTATGACATGACTGTCTCCGCCTACAAGTGAACAAACGAGACCGAGCTGAGGTCGAACTTCAAACAAAAGGGAAATACGAAATAATAAAAGATGGCCATCATCGAGCTGGGGAAAACAAACAGGCGCTGCGTAATTGCCCTTCACTCCTACACACCCAACATGCAGAGGGAAGCTGCATGACACACGTTATCTCCTGTTGGTTAATGAAGACCCTCGCTGGGAAAGAGTAGGGCTAATAAGTGATGAACGCAAAAGTAAGAAGATGAAGAAGAAAGGACTTTTCAATGGCATTATTCCAGTGTATAACCCTGTATTTTAACCTGAGGAATGTTCACAATACTACATTGTTTTAAGCTAAAATTTCCCTTCTGCATTATGTATGTACTTTTGTGTATGACACAAACGCACTAAAGTATGGCCCCTTGCCGATGTGTTTTTAAATCCACGCTACAATGGGGCTGATGAAAACTGTTAGCAAATAAGATACAAACTGTGCAGGTGAGGGTAAAATATATTTCCACTCTGAATGGTTTTCAGTAAAAAAGTGTTTGGTTGTAGCGGCTGGCACTTCCTGCTGTGAACACTACGCATCTCGAAATGCAGAGTAGCACGATAAGAAGGATGTATTTGACCTGTGTTCTAAATGTTGTAGACTTTGGGGTCTGAAATCGATAAGTGCCTGTTATTATATCACAATGTTTTACACAAAGAGGGACACAATGTGATGTGTTTCAATGACACTACGGTGTGTTTTTAAACATTTTTAATATCATATTAAAATGTGTCATTTTTTGGGTACTCCTTCCTGAAGCTTTTTTATTTACAAGAGCCAACAGATGACGAGCGGTTATCAGTGTATTTGTATCCCGTTTGACGTTGCCTTCAACCATGCTGTACCATGATGTGTTTTAAAGTATAAAAAGCAATGGAAGCTGATGTGCAATTGTTTTGTTTTGTTTTCCAGAAAACTTTTACATGATATATTAAGAAATGTATACAGACACTTTTCCTGTACATATCAAATTTAGAATAAAACGAACGGCTGTTCCATCCTGTTTGCAACCTCTGCCTGTGCAACCTTTTCTTTCCTCATCGCCCGGCATCAAATAAGTCTTGGATTAGGCAGAAGGGACTCTCTCTGCTGTCAAATCTGTCAGGTCTGCTTGCTGATGTCTTCTTCTGAGACCGACAGAGAAGTTGACGGATACAAAAGAGATAACATACGAGGGGAAACGTCTTTAATTCCTTTGGGAGAATCATGCAGCAGCTGATGAACAAACGTAACTGAAATCCAACATTTAGCTTCGCTGCAACAACTGTGTCTCCCTGTGTAACCGATCTGTTGGAACACCATTGTGTTTCCTGTTATTAAGTCCGACCTCATTCCCATTGTCCCTTACAGGGGATCGGTTGAGCAGCTCCCTGCTACTGTTTTTGTTCCGAAGGGCAAAGGTGACGTCCTAACCAAATACCATTAATGCTCCTTAAGCCAACCGGCTGTATGTGTTGGAAGACACTGAGATATGAGAACAGAGGGAAAAGAGGTGGAAGCCAAGAAATGCCTCATCCTGCTTTTATCCTTCACGGCAGTCTGTTCTTTTTATTGACTTCATGGTGTGTGTGAGTGTGAGAGAGAGAGAGAGAGAAATTCAGGGAGTTGTACATTCTGAAAATGGTGTCACCGTGCCTTGGTCAGATTCAACCTTCAGAGCATTTCCTTTAACTGCGTACTGAGGAAACACACACACACACACACACACACACACACACACTGGGGTTTGCATTAGTGAGGTCATCTGGCACTCACAGGCGTGAATGTACAAGAACACAGGATGCTGTTTCGGTTGTCTCAGTCCTCTTTACATTGGTATTTAAATACTGATGGAATATGGAACATGCACAGTGCTTCTGTGTGCAACAAACAGGTATACTTGCGGCCTTTATCTCTTAGGTCTCTTTTTGCACTTATCTTTATGTAACATGTTGCATACTATAGAGTGTGCCATGCTGTTTTTACCCTAAGGACAGTTACAGTACATGGAAGGGTAGTGTATATCCACGACGGTCCACTTCCGGGATTGCTCCGTTAGCGACGGAAATTCCACTGGATTTCACTCATTTAGGACGGATATCTGTTGCCTTGGGCTTTGTTTGTGTTGGCTTTCTAAACTCTGGTGGATTTGTGAGGACTATGGTTAACTGTTCCTCGGATCTCTGCAGGGTAAATCCAGACAGCTAGCTAGACTATCTGTCCAATCTGAGTTTTCTGTTGCACGACTAAAACTACTTTTGAACATACACATGTTCCACCAAAACAAGTTCTTTCCTGAGACTATTTAACAGAGGCACCGTGGCTCCGTCCGTCCTTAGCACCGCCAAAGATGATTGTGATTGGTTTAAAGAAATGCCAATAAACCAGAGCAGGTTTTTCTCCCATCCAGGAATTCTGTGTGGACTAGCCAGACTCTCCTCCACAGCGCTGTAGAGCAGGGTCTGGTAATGCAAGACTAATGGAAGGGTAAATGAGTTTGACGAGGGCCTCTTTGTTATAGTACATACGCTAGTATCCTAAAGACTTTTGTGTCTAGTGCCATGATGAGGTCAAAAGTTTAATTTGTCCAATACGTTGGTTTATGACCAAATGCCTGCAAAACTAATGAATTAAGTACAAATTAGCAAATGTTAGCATGTTAACAGGCTAAACTAAGATGGTGAACATTATACCTGCTACACATTAGCATTGTCATTGTTAGCATGTGAGAATGCTAAGGCACAAGTGCAGGCCTCACAGAGACAGCAGGGCTGTAGTCTTGTTGTGTGAGGTAATACAATGCAATACAATATGTATTTCTATTGTTATCAATGACCAGATATTGTTTACTTTTTCAATATAATGTTCCATGAATTAATAGGTATGCACCATGTGTTTGGCGCAATGTCCAGAGTCTGCATGCATAAGTTACTTTAAGGAGTTGTTTGTTTCTCTTGGATCCATCTACACAACCGCCATGTTTCCATTACCTGGCTGAAACCTCTGATCTGCCACCAATACAACCCTCCGACAGGGGAGCCTCCTCGTGGAACCATCGCCTGGTTCATCTGCCAAATGCTGCACGCTGAGATTCAGAAACATCCGTGGAATGGCAGCTTTCCAAGGCGAGAATTAACCTCAATTAAATCATTTTTTTATTAACGGTAAACATCAGGCTAATGTGTTTCGGCATAAAAGCTTTCATCGCAGCATCATATTCATCACAGTTTGCCAGGTTTTTATAATGCCTGTGACAAATTATAGTCTACATGAGTGTAGGTGCTGCTTTGTATTCAACAAACCTTAAACACAACTAAATATAAGCAGTAACATCTTTAAGATGCTTTAAGTATGGAGTCCAAAGTGTGCCACTTTACTAGTGTCAAATTATAATCAATTAATAAAGACAAACGTTAAAAGAAGCTAATATAAATTGAAAAACTAAATTTGCATTTAAATGATTTATTAATAAAGTCAAGTAAAACGTTATCATTTAAAATTAAAATTTCTTATTCTGCCTTTAAATGATTAAGTAATAATTGAATTTCAATATCGAGTTGCACAGCTCATTTAAAATGCTTGTCAATTTACTTTTTATTTTATTCACTAATACGTTTGCCTATCAAATTTGATCTTGCAATTCATTTGTTTTCTGTTTTTTATAGTTTCCATTTTGCCTTAATTTAAAGATGTGCCACCTAAAAGCTTAATTAATTCCAACCCGAAGAGCAGCTGCATGAGCTCTGATTGGCCAGCTGTTATGTTGGCGGGGGCCAATCATAATGTACTGTAATGAACTGAGTATTCAATGCATACTTTAAATGCAAATGCCATCAATCAAATCACAATTGCTTTTTAAAGTCATCAGTTAATTATTTAAATTTGAATCACACTGGCAAAGTCTGTACTTAAGTGGCATACTCCAGATTTGTTATGTATTTATGTTGTAGATCTTTCTGTAATCCTGTAAGTATTTAACTGAGAACAGTAAACACCCAGGACCTGACATACAATGAGGGCAGTAAACTTATGTTGCGACATTTTAATACGCTCCACATCACCCCTGGAGCAATGTCATGGATCATTTCAACCGCAGCCCCTTCTGTCAACAGAGAGCCACAACAAGAGGCTGCTAGACCTTCTATTTTACAGCCACTGCTGCCATCCATGCACCGTGTCGCCATTAACAAAGCTTATTATTGTGTTTAATGTCACGCTCACCTCGCACAGGGGGGGGAGGGGGGTGGGGCTGTGGTTCAGCCGTTGAGCTTACTGGGAGGTCGGATAAGCGCCTGTTCGGAGCGAGGTGACACCTGTTTCTGCTCACTTGGTGTTTTGTATTTTTCCTTCGACATTCATGTCGAGGATGGAGAATCCACTGATGACGCCATCCTTCTGGAATTCCGGAGAGGAAGCTGGAGAAGTTGCAAAAGCGGGGGAAGACATGGGATTGTAAATCAAGATGGGAGACAAAACTAACTGAGGAAGTTCTCCAGATTTAACCTCCTTTTCCACTTGTTGGGACATCTGGAAAGAGTCCTTTTTACTATAGTTCATGAAGTTTTGACCTTCTTAAAAATCACACGGACTCACCAAGCCTGTGGACGCATGATGTTGACATATAGCATGAATTCTTTGTTCAATGCTGCAAAAGCAGCCATTGACTTTTCTAAAATAGTATTATCATCTGTAGAGAATGTGAGGAATGTGTTATTGCAGTGAGATGAGATCCTTCTGTCACGCTGACAAACATTTATGAACACTAGTGCAAGTAAATCACATTCCTCATGTCCTACTTTTGTACTTTTGACTTACCCTCCTACAGCAAGTTTCCTGGCGCTGTTACTTAGTCTAGCAGTTATTTAGTGTTTTTATAGAGCATGTTTTAGCTGTTTTGCAATATGAAACTAAGCTCTTTTAATTGCCTTGCCTCTCCTGGTGAACATTATGCAACAAAGATGTATATCTGCAGAGAGAGGGAAGCTAAGCAGCTATTTCCCTGATTTCAAGGTGTTATCTATCCTATGGGACTTCATTGGAGGTAGTAAAACGTTTATTTTTTCCTGGACATTCAGGCTGGATCATCTGTCTGCTTAAATTTAGGGGAACATTTGGGGTAATGGTAGCTAATGTGCAGACCGCTTTAAGGGAGAATTAAAACAGGCAGAGGAAAGGACTTTGAAGAGAAACAAAACAATAAGCCGCAAAGGAAAAGCTAAAGTTGTCAGGGTGGCCAAGTCCAAAAAAATAAATAGAACCCAGCACTGTCCTCAACACAGAAAAACTAAACTAGGCCCATATGAAACAATACTTTATTTTATTAACATTATACTAATAAACTCCCTGAATGAGAAAGCACAGAAAGGGAAAAACAACTCCAAGGAGCCCCAAATCCTCCAAGCATTAAGTCTGCCAGGGTTTTATTCAACTTCCCTCTCTCAAATGCTCCATGAAATGACTCTAACACTCCCTGCTCTCCCCTGCTTAGCCCCACTTAGCCATGAAAACCCCCCTGTTCCCTGGATCTGATGTCTCCTGTAGCTGGACACTGAGCTGTCTGATGCTGGCAGGTTCCCAAGTCGGCCTCCAAAAGGATGAGCGGTTCATCTCTGTGGTATCCTGGATGATCTCTGATCTGAAAGGAATGACATATATATGAGTCAGATAGATGTTATGCATTTAGTTTTAGGAAGGCCACATCCCTCCCTATCCTAGTTATTCAAAGGAGTGGGACTGACTCAGAGCTACTAAGAATTACAACCATTCAGCTCACATGATGTCAGATCTCTGATCTCTGCTGAGGCATTACTTTCTTAGCAGGACACTGACAGTTATCATCCAGAAGTACTTAATTTCATTTTTTTCTCCATTTCTGGTGTGAGCAGATCTTTGGGTTGGTTCCCTAAAGCCAGCAGACTGGATGTTTTTAGAGGCAAATGTACAGTAAAGTCTTTCATGAACTGAAAATTGTATATTGTATCAATATTTTTTTGTCATTTATGAATGGAGCGTGGTAAAGCAGCCATGAAACTGTTGCAGATCATTACTTTAAAAAAACACAGCTCATGTGGAAAGTGTGCTGTACCCAAGCCAAATCCAAGCGTTCAAATGCATCTCCTACACAGCTAGGTAATGTTGCATTTAGGGTTATAGTGGAATGTGGAATATATAGTGTTCTGTACAGAATAAGCCTTTAAATCTAGACAAATAGCAGTTAAAATCCCTCCAATTAAAAAGTTTATGTAAAATGTCATCATGTTGAGTCGATTCTCAACCAATAAGCTGTTAGATTTGCTGAGAGTCATCCTCCAGGGGCGCGTTCAGCCACGACAACACGTCGCAAAACGTATATATTTAAACTGAAAGGTGGTGCGTTGAACACCCTGTTGTGTGAGCCAGAGCATGCCCTTTTTAATACCATGAGTTTACATACACAAAACCCATTGCACACTGTTCCACACTGTTTTGAGGAAATATGTTCAACCCGGAAAACGTAGCAAAACCGCTTTGAGATTGAATGTGCTCGGTATTCCAATCATTTAATTAAGACACACCCCCTGTGATGTCATCAACATGTAATTTCTACTGTTCTGAACACAGATGAATGTTCCGTTCATGCCACCTGGGAATAGCCCCCGTGATTACGTTGTTTTTCCAACTGCCAGCGTTCATTTGCTCCTTTAATGTCTATGGTCGGGATGCGTGTTCTTCTTCTGTTATATTGGCGTTTGGCATAACAACTTGTTGCGTGACTGCCACCAACTGTTGGGCCATTTGAACGATCGTCGGCCATGTTTCTGTACGTCAGTTGTCAACAACGCGTCACCAACGGGGAAACTCGGTTAGCAAAATCTAGCCCCAGTTTCCCACCTCTGATTCCCACAGGAAGTGACGTGAATGATGACGTTTTCACTGGGAAAAATGTTTTTCTGATGCCCATGAACGCACGGGAAGACCTCAAAACTGGTTGATTTGGAGTGTAAAACTCCAAAATGGATTATAACTTCAACATTGCTGCTGCTCCTACATATGCATATTTTTGTATTCGACCCACTCTAATCAGTCAGGCTCGCCACAGCTGCTGTTCTCTGCAAATGAGGAAACATTTTCAAGCCCACAGGAGGTGAGTGTCTCATTTTTAACCCTTTGAGGTCTAAGGGCATTTTCACATATCTTCTTAAAATGTATGTTTTTGCATATAACTGATCCCTGTGTGTTTCATATCAAAATGTTCAGCTTTCCGTATAGTTTATTTTCCAGAGCAATGTGTGAAGAGATCATTTGGCGCTAAAGCTGAAACATTGATGTTGGCTTTTTGAAATTCCTCAAATCTCTTTTGAAAACAAATTTTAACTCATGATGTGTTGTACGAGTTGTTTTTTGAGTTCACCAAAACCTTAGAGTAAAAATGTTAAATGTCTGAAATTCAATTTTTTAAAACCGCTTTTTAGGTAGTACTTTTGTCAAAACATAGTTTGGACGCACTTGTGCGTCTTTCGTCCTCAGAGGGTTAAAACAGGGTTTCCACGGAGTCTCAAAAAATCTAAAAAAGTCTAAAATTTCAAAATCAAAATTTTGACGAAGGAGCTGGTCATTGACTTTGGGAGGTCCAGACCAAGACCGCGACCAGTCCTGCTAGAGGGAGCTGAGGTGGAGGCTGTGCAATCATACAAATACCTCGGGCTGTGGCTGGATAATAAACTGGACTGGACAACACACACCAGCCACCTGTACAGAAAGACACAAAGCAGGTTGTACTTCCTGAGGAGACTGCAGTCTTTCAACATCTGCAGCAAACTGCTGTTGATGTTTTACCAGTCTGTGATTACCAGCGTCCTCTTCTACACTGTGGTGTGCTGGGGGGGCAGCATATCCAAGAAGGACACCTCCAGACTGGATAAACTGATCAGGCGGGCCGGATCTGTGGTCGGCATGAAGCTGGACTCACTGGTAACGGTGACAGAGAGGAGGACACTGGACAAACTGCTGGACGTTACTGACAATGCCAGCCACCCCCTGCACACCATCATCAGCAAACAGAGGAGCCTGTTCAGTGGAAGGCTGCTCCTTCCCCAAGTGTAGGATCAACAGACTCAAGAACTCCTTTGTCCCTCATGCCATCATACTCTACAACTCCTCACTCGGAGGGAGGAGGAAATAGGATAGAGGACAGAACAGAACAGGAAGGAAGGGAAGGACTGGTAGCCACTCACTCATTCACTGTGAAATAAATTAATAATCTACTCACATACATACCTGGACACTCTAACTGCTCTTAACTGCTAATTATGCTAAATGTCATTTATTTATTAACTGTATAATAACACAATACCACACAGTCCTATATATCTATATATTTATCTTTATTTATCTGTACTATATACCACAACTTTTTTCTATACTGTATTTTTTATACCTCTTTATTTAAAGAGTGTTTTTTTAAGCTGCTAAAATCTGCTGCTGGATATTTAATTTCCTTGTGGGAGTCATCCCAAAATGATCAATAAAAAGACGTCTAAGTCAAAGTCTAAGTCTAGGCCTTAAAAAGTCTTAAATTTGCTGAAGTAATGCTACCTCTAATGCTCATTGAAATGTTCCCACAGCGCTTTAGAATGTTTTTTCTTTAATTCTGTGGTGTTGTAGTTCTTTCTGTCACTAGTCCAAATATAATTCTCTGTATTACAACTACAGATGAGACCAACATGTAACTTATATTGCAGCCAATCAGCTTTCTTGTTATTGGTCTCTTTTGCATTGTACCACAGACATAAAACTGATTTTATTTGTTGTGTAATTTGTTGTACATTTCGGTTACACTTTACTTGAAGATATCGACATAAGAGTGACATGACACTGTCATGAACACATGACACTGTCATAGCACAGTCATGAAATATGAACCCTAACACCTAACATAACCATAACCATAACCATAATCGTAACTTGTCATGACAAAACTGAATGACACTTACTAAAAGAAGCGCTATGTCATAAACGTTTATGACTTGTTTATAATGTTTGACATGTTCATGACAGTGTCATGTCACTCTTATACCTCTTATAATGGTCTTTAAAGGTCTTAAAAAATTGTCTTACATTTTAATCTGTAGAAGTCAGATTTAGTAGTCACATATTTTTGAAGAAACTGAACTTAACATTGACCTCAATACATATCGATGTGTGTCAAACCTACACCGATTGTAACTATCATAAAAGTGCAATGGAGGACTGGTCAGTTCTGTCAGTTCTGGTTGTCTGTATGTGTACATGAACAGTAAAGCTCATGTGTAATGTGTGCTGCACCAGCTAAAGACTTGACGTTAATGATCCTTAAATGCATCCTGCATCACTTTTTGTAGATGATGTTGTTGGTTAAGGCTCTGTGGAATGGATGATACTGCAACTTTGCAATTACACCACCCGATTGATGATCGCCTGGATTTGACTCAATCATTTGAATCACTGGGAACAACAAATAAAGAGTCATGTGTGCCGGAGGCAATAGCGCGGAGAAAAAGTTAAAGCTTCTCACTATCTTGTGGCAGAAAACTACGCAGTACATCCAGCTGTTTGTACATTTAGCTTGACTCATTTGGCCTTTGTAGGGAAATTCTCTTTACACTTTGTCACGGCATAACCACAACCCTGGGGAAACTTGATCACTATCGTTAAGTCTGGGGATTATAACAGAGCTTGGTTTTGCTCACATATTTGATACTAGAAAAGATAAATGCTTAGCAGCCAGACTGAAGGTGAGGCCTGCCTGGTCGTCCCTCGGCTCGGCGTCTTCAGTTTCAGCAGCCGGCCAGCTGATGTCCCTCTTTTCGGCCAGATGTCCTTCACCTTTTTTTCTGTTGTCATTCTAAACTCTGGTGGATTTGTGAGGACTATGGTTAACTGCTCCTCAGATCTCTGCAGGGTAAATCCAGACAGCTATCTAGACTATCTGTCCAATCTGAGTTTTCTGTTGCACGACTAAAACTACTTTTGAACGTACACATGTTCCACCAAAACAAGTTCCTTCCTGAGACTATTTTGCAGAGGCACCATGGCTCCGTCCGTCCTTAGCACCGCCCAAGACAATCGTGAAAGAGAAAGAAATGCCAATAACCCAGAGCACCTTTTTCTCCCATCCCGGAATGCTGTGTGGACTAGCCAGACCCTCCTCCGCAGCGCTGTGGAGGAAGGTCTGGCAATGCGAGACTATTCTGCTTCTGACTGATGTTGTTTCAGTCTCAGATTCTAAATAAGTTCAGTGGCTTGCTGCTTTGTAAACTCAGTTTGGGGCTTGCTTCTGTCTGTGTGGTTGGTTGACAGCTCCATGTCTTCCTGCTCAGATGACCTGTTGATCCACTGTGCTGTTGCTCCAGGCAGGGTAGACTGAGTATGGCCTTGTGCTGCTCTGTTGCTCCATACCTCTCCTCGCTCCCGCTGTTTGCTGTCCTCATTTTCACCGTCCAGTAAATGTGCAGAAAAATATGGCAAATAAAGGAAATGACCTCAGGGTCCAGTCCACAGTTTTATTAGACAGAGACAAGTATAGGGTGTACGGTGGACCAGATGCTGTGTGATCAGAGGGCAGAGGAGATAAGGTGAACGAAGGGGAAAGTAGCACCACCTGTGGAGAGAGGCGCCGCCGTTGGTGACCATCTGGTACAGGTGCTAAAAGTAATGATCATATGCATATAAGCTATGTGTGTGTGTGTGTGTGTGAGAGAGAGAAAGATTAATTGCTTTTTCTGGTTTGTAGATCACATCAAAGTGCTACCGCTGGCTGGTGTTGTTCTATATTTCCTCATTTTCAAGAAATCCCATGAAAAGACCAACATAGCGTCTCTCAATACTCAAAGATTTCTGGTGACTTTTTCGGTGTGCAATTTGTACAATAAGGTGGAAAAAAAACACAATGCAAACCATACAAAAGGGTCTATTAATGAACAAACTGAACAATCCTAACTTTAAGACCAAATGTGTTGACAGCGTGTAGGAGTATAGGTTTGATCAGAGAGAGAGCATGCTAATGTGTTTGAGGGAAATGACTGAATATATTGAGACATTTATTTGTGTGTGTGTGTGTGTGTGTGTGTGTGTGTGTGTGTGACAACAGTCCACTCAAGTATCTCTGAGTTTGCACACTTCGAATTATTTCCTTTCTTCCGCCCACCTGGTGATTTGAGGTGGTGATAAAAAGGGAGTGCTTCATGATTCATCTTTATCAAGTCTTTATTTCCAGTTGAGAGGTGACCAGACAGGGAACGTCTTTATCCTTTTTCTATGTGTAACGTCATTATCCTTTTTCTATGTGTAACGTCATTATCCTTTTTCTATGTGTAACGTCAGAAGCCGCAGTGCGACACTCACTGTCGGTGAGCCTCCTCAAGTTCACATTCCTTTTTTGGAGCCTGTTCATTCACCACAATAGACTTGTGGATCAACCCCAAGCAGAGTGTGATTAATGCTGAGCCACCGGACAAGGTGTCCTCCTCTCTCTTTGTCCCATCAGTCATCTGACCCTAGTGGATGTTAATCACTCCTTACGTCTCCACTGTGACCCGTCAGATGGTCCATTTTTGTTTCAGGAGCCACGTGGAAACCCAATCAGAACCTGAGCTAAACCGGTTCTGCTTCCTTTTGTGTTATTGACAATGAGATGTGTAGATGTAGCGGAGGGCGGACAGGGAGTGAGTTCTGTGATGGTGCCAGTAGGGATGAAGATTAATGACAGCGCCAGGCCTATGTCTCCTGTTTAATAATGCTTATTCATCATTGTCGCCGCACGCCGTCGGCCCTGCACTCGGCAAACACACACATACAAACACACACACACACACACACACACACACACACACACACACACACACACACACACACACACACACACACTTCATAACCAAAATGAGATTATTTTTCCAACTGCTTATTTGCCACCTACAGTTTATGCAAGTGTGTGTGTGTGTGTGTGTGTGTGTGTGTGTGTGTGTGTGTGTGTGTGTTTGAGCAACCTGACATGCAAAGTCCCCGACTGTGTGTGCTCCTGAAAGTATTTCCTCCCATCGCAGTGATCTGAGTTTAAGTAGATTTGCATACAGATTCACAAAACAAGGCTATCACAGTGACTTGTGGAGGATGTGTAAACATCTTTTATGTGCTATGAAAGCGTGGTGCACAAGCATATGCCTCGCAGAAGAGATGAAAGGAGGCTAGAACTGAAGAGAAAGAACAGAATGGGGAAAAAATAAGGGACCTCTGGCCCTCTACTGCTGTGCGAATGAAAGCCATTTTGTCTTCAGTGTGTCTGCTCTCCTCCTTTCCCTCTCATTGTGTTTGTGTGTGTGTGTTTTGCCCTTTTTCTCTATCGGCTTCCACTTTTCTTGCACAGACATTTCTCTTCCTAATGGAAAATAAAGACTGGAGAGTGGCCAAGATAGGGGCTCGGAATGAAAAACATGGAGTCAGTGACCTGAGGCCAAACCCTGTCCATCTGGGCCCCAAAGCCTGAATCAGCCCGCCACTTCTCCTCCTCTGCCATTGATGCCGCCACATGGTTTAGAATATAGATGTTAAAAAGATGTTGGGGAAAGGGGTTGGAGGGTTTCAGGGCTTTTCTCAGGCTCTAGAAATAGTTATTTTTCATTTCTAAATGTGATACAAATCAACCCTTTGTCCATATCTGACAGGAACTTTCCGTTATACCTCTGCTTCTCTTCAATTCTCTGTTGGGATTGGTTCTTATTGTGTTATCTGTTGGAAAAGTAGCTTTGATCAGTTTTTTTATCAGCTCACCACTCCATGTTTTCTGATAAGATTCCCCTGATTAAGGCAGCTTTATGCGCAAAATCTTGACTTGACTGGATTATACTCGCAGTTTCTTCGTATTCTCTGCTATCCTCCTTTAAATCTTTGCCCGCCCAGCCTCCAGTGTTTAGCTCGCCCACCACACCGTCATTGTCCAGATTTGGCCACCGCTCACGGCATGTAATGGCTGAGAGGGTTAGCCTGTGCTTAGCCCACACATCCAGCTTATCTCGGACTGCAGGGACCCAATGAAACAAAAGGCTGAATAAGGGCTTTGGCGCTAGCAAGACTGTGGCTAACAGTTCTCCATCTAGCATACACGCTTTTCCTGATAGCTTATTCAATCACATACTGTGGGCTGTGGTTTAGCAACACAGCAAAGTTGTCCTTATGTGGCTCCACAGATAGAAATTGTGCCAAACACTGTAGTCTGGTTTGTAACTTAAAGCAAAAGTGTCATTCTTAAGCCTTTTCCTCCCACTGGGGTTAGAAGGGGTTAACATGTATGCATATACATATGCATATGCATATACATACAGAACATATGCATAAGAACAAAAACGTTTGGAAAATATGCCTTACTGTCAGAAAAATGTAATGTCTCCCTGTCTTAAGTGAAAATGCATATAAAAAGTTTTTATTATGTATTTCATAGTCTCGCATTGCCAGCTCTATCTCCACGAGGAGTAAGGTCTGGCTACACAGAGATGCATTCTGGGATAGGAGAAAAAAATACTGGGTTGTTTGCATTTCTTTAAAGTGCTAATATTATGCTTTTTGGCTTTTCCCCTTTCCTTTATTGTGTTATATATCTTTTTTTGTACATGTTATAGGTTTACAAAGTGAAAAAGCCCAAAGTCCCCCCCAAAGGGACTTACCATCTCCAACAGAAAACACTGTTCACAAACTGCTCCAAACAGCTCTGTTGTAGTCCAGCCTTTACTTCAGAGACAAACGTGGTCACTTTGGAACACACGTTATAATGCTCGCCTAGCTGCTAGCATGGCACACCCTCATACTCTGCTTCTGACTGGCTAGTAGTCCTTACCTAGGTACTGTCAGGGCACGCCCTCATACTCTGCTTCTAACTGGCTAGTAGTCCTTACCTAGCTACTGTCAGGGCACGCCCTCATACTCTGCTTCTGACTGGCTAGTAGTCCTTACCTAGCTACTGTCAGGGCACGCCCTCATACTCTGCTTCTGACTGGCTAGTAGTCCTTACCTAGCTACTGAGCATGTGCAACGCCCAACAAAGATGTTACAGCAGTGAGAGGTCTCACTCTGTAGTTAAAACAGAGACCTGAACACAGGGTGAAAAGAGGAGCTGCAGCAATGTGCAGTACAACAAAATGGTGTTTTTTCTAAATTAAACCACATAAACCTATTCTGGTACAACCTCTAAATACAATTATGAACCTGAAAATGAGCATAATATGAGCACTTTAAACCAATCACTCAATCAGCGACAGTGGCTCTGCTAAATAGTCTCAGGAAGGAACTTGTTCTGGTGGAACATTTGCACCCCGTAAAAGAAAACTCCACATACAATATTAAATGCAGTTAACTGTTGACACAATACAGTAACGTGAGCTGTTTAAATTAGCTGATACATGGTTAAACCTCATTAGCACACAGTGTATGGCTGTGTGTACTTTGTCCACAGCAATCCCACCAATGGGATTTCAAATAAATTGAAATGTCAAATTTTTTCTGAACTTTTAAATCTAATTTAACGAGTAAAACATCGAATTGAAATGAAATGAAAAAGTCAATGCACCCGTGCTTTACTGTGGATTATGTTGTGTATGTTATAGTCTATCAAACATGGTGGCTATGGCCAGTTGTCAGACAAAGGTGGGAACAAAGAGCCCATGCATATTAAACGGACCATTCCTGGATCTTAATGATGATTGTGTGGGCTGTTATGCATAGAGATTAGATTTATGGAGCGGTAATGGTAAAGACAATCTGCATCAGTTAGCATTGCATAGTTTGCTTTTCTTTTTGGGCCTCTAACCAATCTGTGTTTTACATATTTCAAGGAGGAGACACTTTGGGCCCTATTTTAACACTCTAAGCGCACGGTGTAAAGCGTTTAGGGCATGTCCAATCCACTTTTGCTAGTTTGACGGCGGAAAAAAGGGTCCGTGCCCCGGGCGCATGGTTCAAAAGGGTTGTACTTAGTGTCTTTATTAGTCATAGGTGTGTTTTGGGCGTAACATGGAATAAACCAATCAGAGATCATCTCCCATTCCCTTTAAAAGCCAGGTACGTTTGGACCTTGGAGCATTGCTGTTATGATGGAGGATTTGCACCGTAATATTTTTATTTGTAATCTTTTGCATGTTGTGTAACACGCATAATGTGCATGCGCTGTACATAAGCCTAGGCACATTTTACTAATGCTCTGTTAAAATAACAATGAAATGCTGCGTTATTGACTTTAGACCAGGTTTTTGTTGGTCAATGGCGCGATCACTTCCCGCTGCCTCAAGATAGCAATACGCCCAGAATGCACCTGAACACACCTCCCTGTGGCGTAGGTGCATTTGTTATTTAAACGATGTGGGCGCTGGACGGCAAATTGACAACTGCGTCGGTCTTAAACTAGCAAAGACACTTGCGTCAGGCTTTGAGCTGCGCTGCGCCGGGTGCAAGATAGGGCCCGTAATGTGCATTGCATTTTGGGTAAATGCATTGGATTATACTCATTCACATGTAACCTTTTAACACACTCATCTCATAAAGACTCTAATTACCATGTAAGGTTAAATTGCAGACACGCTGCCCCCATTTGCATGCATGCAAATCATATGGATTGCACGTTAGCTGAGGTCTGTAACAAATGGGTGTTCACTTTCTCCTCCTTGACCTGCTGACTGTGCTGTCTGCAGAAACAATCAGGCTTCCTGTGGTCAGACATGAGAGTAAAATGGCTAATTACATTGTCTTCTTCTTCTGCCAGCATTCAGCTCAGCCAAATGTTGGACAACAAAATTAGCCATCCAGCTCACCAAAGTGAAATTATTTTGTGGGGGTTGCTATATTGTGTGTGTGGGGGAGGGGTGGGGTGGGGGGTGGCGGGTGGAGATACAAGTCAACTGTAAAGTTTTATGTTGGATATCTGAATATTTTTAAATATAGAATTATTTTCCATTTCCCATCCCCAGTCTCTCTCATGCTGAATTTATGAGATACTCACAATTGCCAAGAAGGGAATTCCACGGTAGATTGTGGGAAAAGACTTCAAATGTGTGTTTAAACACAGACTGTGCTGTGGTACTCTTTAAACTGTTTCTTCTCTCATGTCTAACCTAATAAACAAAGCTGCCAAGCACCCAGCAGCATCCAGATTATTGTGTATTTTCCTTTTATTCAACTAGCATTCTTATGATTTTTCTTCTTCTAGGCTTTAATACCAGATCAACCAGAAGAAACTGTACAAATAATCATATGTTGCTGACACATTGAGACAATACAGAAAGAGAACTAATGTTTGAATGTAGTTGCTTAAATTGCATTTTGGATTTATTTAGCTGGAGATGAGCAAAACCTCAGTCAGAGCAGGTTGGCCTAATGGGAAGCCCGGACCAGATGATTTATTTTGGGACAGTCACAGGTTTCATTCTTTGCTTTCATCATTTGCTTGAATGAGGAAACACAGTATACAATTTGATTCAGTGAAAACACAAGTCTTTAGTCTAGAAAGGTCCAGGTGTAAACCAGTTTAAACCAGGCAAAATTAGTTGGAAAGGTGAACTTTATAACTGCTATAATTCAATTTCACACCACCTTCATCTGCCTTTTTTATCCGCTCGCTTTTGGGTCTGAACTTTCCTCGAAGCTTGCGCAGAGATCAACTGCGCAACTGGGTTATAGGTTACCAGATTGAGATGACAAACGGGTTGAAAATTGTATATGGTGTGTGGACTGTGTGAATAGGATGCCCTGGTCAACATTAGACAAACATATTGGTCCGATTATATATAAAGGAGTTTGGGCCATGCAAATTATAGGAGTTTCCCGGGAGAAATAACAAACCGGAAGGGGTCCGGGAGATAGGGCTAAAAAAACGGGAGAAACCTGTGAAAAACTGGAGTGTTGGCAGGTATGGATTAACCATGTATCAGCTAATTTAAATAGCTCACGTTACTGTACAGTGAACTTCATTTAATATTGTATGTGCCGTTTTCTTTTGCGGGGTTCCACCAAAACAAGTTTAAGTTAAATGCAAACAACCCAGAACGTTTCTTTCTCCTATCCCAGAATGCATCTGTGGTGTAGCCAGACCTTACTCCACAGAGCTGTGGAGATAGGTCTGGCAATGCGAGACTATGTAAAGGAGGAGAGCTAGTTTTCTTGTTGTATAAAAAAAACTGGCTGAAAGCGATGAGAGGGCCACAACATCAGTCTGGGTATAAATCCCGATATGCCACAACAGAAATGGCCAAACTTGGTTTTTGCTCTACAGCCTCATTACGCATTCTGATTTAAAAAGCCCTGAAATGGATGAGTAGTTGATAGTTGTAAAGACAGTGTACGCAGACTCCCTTCTGATGGACTCTTTCAGCTAAAAACTACACTGATTGTGACTTTGTGTTTTCCCCTGACCTTTCTGGAAGCTCTCTATTGACATGGAGCTCATACCCTGCTGCGTATGGATCTCCTTCAACGAGGGAATGTTTGGCGGTGCTTTGACATTTAACCTTTGCCTACATCTGCTCTAGTCCATCGGCTGCCAAATCTGCTGATATCATTGATTTTTGTGTCACACGCAAGCTCGGTGAGTTCACCCCTGGTCACTGGTCAGACGTTCCTCTCAAAAGATCTCATTTAGCACTTTCTCTTGACATGTAAAGTGGCTCCTGAACTTTGTGCCGTTCTGTTCTTCTCTTTCTGTTCTTCCCAAAGTTTGCTGACTGTGCTGCTATGATTATCTCTAAAGGTAAAGTGAAGAGGATGCAGTTGTGTTTGCTGTGTCAGCTGATAAAGCAAGCTGCTCAAAACAAACTTGGTATGCTCAGAATGCCATAATTCACTGCAATCGTCTTTATTATACAGTGGGTTAAAATACAAATATTTGAATTCATATATAGGCTACAATATTTGTACAGTATGTCTGTATGTATGTGAGTGGTGAATTGTTGCCTTCTGATTTCTGAGTAAAAGTTCTTCACTACATTTTCAGTCAATAGAATTTGACACAGAACACATTTCTTTAGGCAGCTCTGGAGCAGAGAGAAAAAGGTCCATTTCTAAATCCAACTGAAATCACTAAAGTTCCTGTATTGCAGTCAAAAATCACTTTCAATAGATGTCCATTTATATTACTGAAAGGGAGAAATATGCCTTAGATTAATCAGAAATGCTCCTTTTAGCCTCTAAAGCCGCCTACACGATCTGCGGTAAAACTGCTCTGCGCTGGCCGTTCCACTATTTTTCCTATGGGGAATGCAGTGCCTACCGCAGCGCTACCCTTGACGTCACGCTCCGCTCGGAATTGCCGCCATGCGTTGTGCTTAAAGTTGAAATTATTTCCAACTTTGACTGGTTGCCGCTGACCTTTCAAAGCGCAACAATGGGTGCAACCAATTCCAGAGCGTTCCTGCGCTGCGCTTTGCCTCTTTGCTCTGCGCCCTACCTCGCAGTTTTGCTGCGGATCATGTGTAGGCGGCTTAAACCTTCTTGTGGTCAGGCCAGTTTGTAGATTAAGCTGGCTGTGGTGCCGTGACAAGTTTGGTAGCTAACAAGGCAAGGATAGACGGCACTGGTTAGCAGTGGCATCGGAGAATGACCACATCATTTAGCCTTTAATAAGCTATAGTGTGTTATAGCAGTTAGTAATGCAGGTTTTGCTGCGTTACATTTACCTCGGAAGTTGGAAGCCGGAGTTGGGAATGACCTAACACCCAAGTTGACCGCGTTTCAGTACAATAAGTTGGAATGTTTGCACTGGCCAGTTTAGCTATTGTTAGCAATACCAGTTGATAACGACACATTACGCTACCCATTTCAAATATTCAACTTGGAACTGGGAAATTCTGACTTCCGAGTACAAGTGGAATGCACCATTACACCAGAGGATGTTTGTTTGAGACTGTCCTCCCCCGAAAAACGACCCTATAAGTCAAGCGTTCAAGCAGCGGTTACGACGCCCTCTAGTGGCTCTAGTACTTAAGACCGGAGCAAGGCAGGAAGTAAGGTGACAAAGTACAGGAGTGCCAAACTCTGCATCAGCAGGCAGGTTGGGGTGGTGGATGGGTAAAAAAAAACACGGGACTTTCACACAGGAGACGGGGTTTGTGTAACTGCGGTGCCAGGGTAGCTCAGTTGGTAGAGCATACGCCCATATAAAGAGGTTTATTCCTCAACGCAGAGGCCCCAGGTTTGAATCTGACCTGCAGCAGGTTTCCTGTCTTCCCCATCTCAATCCCCTTCTATGCTGTCCTGGTGGGTAAAGGCGAAATGCCCAAAAAACTATCTTTAAAAAAAAACTTTTGTGTAACTGTAAGTTAAGTGTAACTTTATGAAACAAATGGAACTGCGTCACGTGTTAATTTTTAAACCTAAACCACAATCTTTTTCTAAACTAAATAGTTTTGTTGCCTAAACGGTACCAAACTGCAACATTTCACAATATCAACGGCATGTTTAAAACCGCGACCGTTACGTTAAGATATGAGGACAGAAAATGCTCCTGTGGGTTATATTTCCTGCCACAGAGGGACGCTAATTGATGAAACTTTCCGATGGGTTCGCATTAGAGGGTAGGAATAATAATCTATGTCCTCGTATGGTTTGGAGAACTTGTTGGTTTGTTTGGTTGTTTGTTCAGCAAGCCAAGGTGCAACACAATGTGTCCAAGCTAGAAAGCTCATCTGGGTTGCAGTTCAGGGATTGTGGTTCTTATTAGTGTTATGTACCAGACTTATGTGTAGCGGTTAGCTACATTTGTGGCTATTTGATTCTGTCACATAGCATTCCCCGTACAACTTAGAGGGAAAACACTAATGTTGATTTCATGTTACCCAGCAGTGGGTTGACCGACTTCTACTGTCTGCATGGAATGATAATACTGTATATTTGTCCAGCATTTAAATCTAATATTTACAAGCACATAGGCTAGAACAGTGAAAAAGAGGAGCAGACTACAGTCTGTAAAAAAAGTGAATTTAAATGTTAGTTTTTGCCACGGCCAAACATTTGGGGCAGATGGTAGACATCAGTCATATCATGAAACGCCTCCCAGTTTGACTTTTCCCTAAGGTTTGCATTAGGAACACTTATGTGACCCAATCAGAGTAATGCAAGGTCAGACATCGATCTACTGTCATGTTACTGCTTTAGCTTTATGCAAATGTATTTGAAATGAAATGGTTTGCATGTACATTGAGAGAATCAACAACATTGAATAAATGACTGTGATTTTTTGAGGCACCTTAAGGTTTCGTGTGAAACAGTTTGAGCTCTTAATTTCTTTGGAGCAATGATGTTGGTGACGATGAATTTCTATAAATGTATAGCCTGAAGAACCTGGATAAACTCAGACTGAAAGCAAATGAATGAAATGTGCATTTTCGTTTGCAGAAGTGTTGTCTTTAAAGTACTACCTCAGGTCTTCTGTAGAAAGTCATGTTGACTTCTGCTCACATCCTTTTCATTCCACTTCTGTTATCACTTTATAAAGCGAGGCTGTTTGACATGCATTAGATGGTTCTGTCCATTTACACTCTATCAAAATAAAAGCATGGGCCCATCTATCCACGGATGCTGCTGTTATGGATATAATATAGATTATAGATAGATCTGTCTGCCTCAGTTCCTGTGAATTGAAGCAATTTTCTGATCCTGTCGTGCCAAAAGCTTGCAGCATACAAAAGAGTTTTTCTTTTTGGAAGATGTTAACTACAACTTCTTGCAACAAAGTTTCAATTTGTATAGGCTGCTGTAAGATGATGAAAAAAACCAACATGACATCATGACTTCACGTAAACATACACGCCCACTTTCTTAAGCCAAGTGGCGTGTGTACGTCTGCCGTATACAGTGCGTTGCAGCTTGCTGTCACGTGATGCAACCAAGTCTCACGGCAGTTCGTGAAATGGTCACGTTATTTAATCTATTGATTCATGTACACGGATACGTTTATGTCGTTTTTGTCGTTTTGGTGAGCACAAATTTTAATGTAATGTATTTCAATGGGAAGTATATTTCGTGATCACAGCACGACTACGGTGAAAAGCCAAAAATCCGCGTAGGTGTAGGGAGGTTGGTCAGGGTGGTGGATGGGTCAAACAACACAGGACTTTCACCCCGGAGACTAGCGATCGTGTCCCGCGTGTGGTGTTTAATTTCCCCGTTCTTCTTTTCCTAAACCCAACCGTCTCATTGTTGTCGCGTGTCCCCCAGATACCGTGGGTCGTGTCCCGGTGTATGACGTGTCCTTTCCCCGTTCTTCTTTTCCTGAACCCATAGATGCTTCCCATTCTGCGCTGAGCACCACGAGTCAATAGATGAAAAATAAAGTGACAATTTCACAACCTGCCGTGAGACCGTGTTGCGTGACGTGTCTGAGCCCGCCCACCATTTTGGGATCCTACGCTATCGTTTGCCAGGGGCAACAGTGTAAGATCGACACAGACACGGAGCAGGAAACACGGCTCGAAGAATTACGGGGGTTGGGTTTAGGAAAAGAAGAAAGCGACAGTTGACTTTAAGAAACGTGACACACGGGACACAATCCCTGGTCTCCTGGCTGAAAGTCCTGTGTTGTTTGACCCATCCTCCCCACCAAACTCCCTATGCGGATTTTCGCCCTTTCATACTACTCGCTACGGTGTAAATTCACACGCAATCGCAAGGTAATGTAAGTCATGAGAGGCCAAACGGCGTTGATAAACACGCTAAAAAATATGAGTATGCGTCTTCATAACACGCCATTAATGGCATACGAATTGGCGTGTCATACATACGCCACTTCATGAGATCAGTCTGAAAAAAACGCACAAGGAGTATATGCACGTTTCCTGCATTTGTATGTATTTATCATGCACTGTTACAAAGCAGAACTCGAGGAGAAAGTCTTACAACATAACGCAGATGTACTGTAATGGGTAAGTTAGTTAAGGTAGTTAAACTTAATTAAACCTCATGCAGACCAAACTTGAGCATAGCAGAGAACAATAAAGGGAAAATGAGTTTTGGCAGTTATTACTCACCAAAGTATTTGCTGAAACCTGAATGTGATCACTCCAGACGTCCAAGGGTAACGTCTGTGCAAGAACCACGAGAAGTCTCACATTTAGACAGGTTGCAAACAAACTAGGGCTGTCAAAATGAACCCGATAATAAAGAGTTAATGCAAATTCCTTTTTAACGCCACTCTTTTTTTTTTTAAATGTCCGATTAACACACAAGTTGTAATAATAGTCTAGCTAGAGAAGTGGTCACCTAGCTTAATTAATCACTCTTTTGGGTCTCTACATTGCAGTTAAGAATTATTACAATTTTACAATTTGTATGCGGTCACAAGAGAGTTTTGTCCCATGGTCACAGCACTAGCCCCTTGAGATGACAGATGTCCCCCGTGGTTCCATCACCTCTGTGTTCTCCGTCTTCCTGCCCCTGTGTCCAGAAGGCTCTTATTTCTATTAAATGCATCGATGGGAGTTACAAGCCACTCAATCATTTCCTTCCTCTTTGATCGAAGCTGGTGGGGGAAAAAAAGAGCCCTTATTGTGCTGGGACTCTGGGGTGAAGAGGCTGGACCCTCTGGGGTAAGCTGCTAGCTCACACAGATATTACATCATGTTTATCCAGGAGGGGGTACAGACTCATTACAGGCCATATGTGCCAGTGTCCTGCAGGACGACTTTGATCTTGACTACCTACTGGCCTGCTGTCTCCCCAGGGTCAGATACAAGTGAAGGCCATAACTTCTCACAGATTAAAGCTGCTAAACCCCCTTCACCAGGGGCCAAAGATGCTATTGGCTGCCCTTTGACCTTTGACCTGTCCCATGAGGGCTGAAAATAAAAAATAAAACCCCCGTTAACCATGGTTGTGGAGGGACAAGCAGCTGCATGGCTGCAAGGGTGATATGAAAGTATCAAGTCAGTGTGAGACCTGTTTCTGTTTTTATCCCTCTCTTTCCGCTTCTGTGCGGCCATTTCTCGCTGTCAAGGTGATGTTGCCGGGCAACAGCCAAAAGGAAATAGAATTCGGCATGGCAAGGTCAAGACTGAATGCCTCACATCTCTCACATCTCTCTCTTTCTCTCACGCAGGCAGGCACGCACGCACGCGCACACACACACACACACACACACACACACACACACACACACACACACACTCACACACTCAACACCCAACCCTGGCAGCGAACCTTGAGCTAGCTGCAAATCCCCTGAAATCCTCCTTGACTTTTTATTTTCATCTGATTCCGAGCATCCCGATTCTTTGCCCTGCCGTAATCCGTCTCAGACATTCCGTTTCTCCAGTCACAAGTAATAAAACTGGGGGGTGGGGGAGTCCGAGGATGTAGCCTTCTTAATATGCCAGGAGACCATCCTGCTTTCACCTTGCGGAGGTGTTGAAGGATTACCAGGGCTGACCTGAGTGGACATTGGTCACAGAGACAATAACGCTTTTCCTTTGGTAATTACACAGTCGGGCTTTGATAAGTCGGGGTTTGGTGCAAAGATAGTTTATGGGGGTCATTGAGAAGGAGTTTGGTATGCGTCCGGTAGTGTTTATGACATTTCATTGCCTGTGGATGTTGGAGAGTCATTTGAATGCGCTGTGGAGCAGCCCAGTGTCATTGCTGCTTGTGTACTGAACAAGTTAATGTCGTTATTTTCGTGTGATGAGCACAAATTTTAAAGTAATGTATTTCAATGGGCATATTTCGTGATCACAGAACGATTACGAGTAGCGAGTAGTATTGATAAGGTGAAAATCCGCGCAGGGAGGTTGGTTGGGGTGGTGGATGGGTCAAACAATACAGGACTTTCACCACGGAGACCGGGGGTCGTCGTGTTGCAGTTCCTTTCTGCGTTATTCTCTTCCTAACTACAATTGACCCGTTGTTGTTGTGGCCGGCGTGTGGCGTTTTATTTCCCCGTTGTTGCGTGCCACAGAGACTGAGATTGTATCCCTGCGCCCGGGGATCGCATCCCGCGTGGTTTGCATTAGGAACACTTATGTGACCCAATCAGAGTAATGCAAGGTCAGACATCGATCTACTGTCATGTTACTGCTTTAGCTTTATGCAAATGTATTTGAAATGAAATGGTTTGCATGTACATTGAGAGAATCAACAACATTGAATAAATGACTGTGATTTTTTGAGGCACCTTAAGGTTTCGTGTGAAACAGTTTGAGCTCTTAATTTCTTTGGAGCAATGATGTTGGTGACGATGAATTTCTATAAATGTATAGCCTGAAGAACCTGGATAAACTCAGACTGAAAGCAAATGAATGAAATGTGCATTTTCGTTTGCAGAAGTGTTGTCTTTAAAGTACTACCTCAGGTCTTCTGTAGAAAGTCATGTTGACTTCTGCTCACATCCTTTTTATTCCACTTCTGTTATCACTTTATAAAGCGAGGCTGTTTGACATGCATTAGATGGTTCTGTCCATTTACACTCTATCAAAATAAAAGCATGGGCCCATCTATCCACGGATGCTGCTGTTATGGATATAATATAGATTATAGATAGATACGGACTGTGGCGGTCCGTCCTGTTGTTGTCGCCGGCGCGTGGCGTTTAATTTCCCCGTTGTTGCGTCCCCCAGAGCAGCCCAGTGTCATGGCAGTTTGTGAAATGGTCGTGACCTGTACACGAAATAAACTTGAAAATCGTGACCATTTCACGAACTGCCGTGAGACCGGGTTGTGTGGGGTGGATGCATTGGGTGTAAACAGTGATTGACTAACATCTTGTGTGTGCATCACGATTGCACTTTTTAAAAATTGAATCTGATCCTTTCATTAGCTCCTAACACTGCGACACCGTGAGTGTTTCTGTAGGTCCTCAACTCCAGCAGAGTGATGCATCCTCTCTCTAGCTGATTGCATCACATCAATTTCAGGAGTCATAGTCTCCCAGTTAATCTTTTCTTAATATCATATCAATAATATAATCTGATCATGTTAATAGTTTTGAACCTGGGCCTTATGTATTTGGATCCAGTAGCTCATGAAAAATAAGGTATGCCCAAGTTAGAGGGCTACAATTGTGTCAGATACAGTACATATTTAATAATGATTTAGATCAATCTAAGTATAGGATTGTCTCGGAATCGAAGATACACAATGTTAAAAGGACTAAAAAACTTGAGAGGGACATCCCTACTTTTAATGCATTTTGGATACTGCAATTTGTGTGCCATCCTTGTAATGGTTACATTCTGTCTTTATTAATTCACTTTGTTGCCTGCTGTTGGTCCCACTTTGGGTTTCATACTTCACTCTTTTTGTCATTTTTTATTTTTATATATTGTTTTTAATGTAGGCTACACAACATTGATGATGGGCTTAATGGCCTACATCTAAGGTAGCTAAGGTCAAACTGTGTGATACTGGATGTACTGGCCCTTTAAAAAAGGTGTTTGGACAGTTTCACAGTTAAGCTTAACCCTTGTGTTGTCTCGTTTCAACCTTGAAAAAAACACTTTTTTTTCTGACATTTGTGACGCCTTTTTTCACAATTTGTTTTTGCTTTTTCAAACGTTTTAAATTGTTACATTTTTCTTCTATACATTTTCAGTGCTTATTTCTACGTCCAATATTTTCTGATATAAAACAAAAATTTAAAACGGGCCAATGTGACCCGAAGTCAACACAAGGGTTAAGGATTTTCTATGCCACATTTTAACATTAAAACATAATGTATAAATATATGATTATGCCAAAAATTTTTATTTGAAAAGCTTATTATTGTACACACTATAAAAAGGTATATGTAAAGGCTTTATGCTGCCCTACACCTCAATGTAGGCCCAGTTTAATATACAGCTCAGCTTTTGGTAACCAAAAAACCACCACAGAATCCGTTCATGAGAATAGGTTAGGACAGGATGAAGATGATGAAAATAAGAATTTTCTATTCTATTGCCACACCCCAAAACATCTGCTTTGCTTTATATATCATACCCTTTGGCAAACCAAGCAGCAGCTAGTTCACAACGTATAGTGATGATTTCAGTGTCTGGGCTTACAGCTGCCCTTTCTTCAGGTAGTTTTGAAACATTGTAAGCAATCCAATGTTGTTCTTTCAACAACCAATGTCTTTTGTTTCTGATGTCAACTTGATGCATCTCTGTAGCTGCAAAACACCTATTATCTTTTGATGTCACACCTGAAAGTGATCCAGAGAAATGCAAGCAGAATCCATTCCAGATGGGCGTGAGCTCGGACCAGCTAGTCCTTTGCTTGTAGACAAAATAAACTCCAAGCATTTCCATTTCATTCTTTAATCATCCAGAGGAAGTTGCTGCGAGTGGGCAGATAGGGAGTCAATTATTGCCCAAAGAAAGATATAAAAAAACACGCACAGCCGTTGATGAGAAATGGATCTGTGACATTTCAGCCTTCACAAGCCGACTCTTTCAACTTAATGTTGTTGTGATTTGTTTTTTTTCGGCAGGTATTTAATTTGTCAGGCAGATATGCGGGGAGAGGAGCGTAGGGGGAGCAGGGAGGCCTCATGGGCATCAGGCAGGAGGGTAAACAAGCTTCAAAGCCCCAGCAGAAGCCTCAGACTTGACCCGGGGTGAAGCACGACTCATTAGTTATATGCCAGGCAGCATCTGGAGTAATCACACCCAACACCATGGGCTATATCACCCTCAACCCCACACGCGAGAGTGACGGGCTAACAGGGCCTAACGTTTAGGTATAATGTGCTTTTATAAATGGATAGAAAACACATCCCAAAAAACATCTATTGGTTTTGTTCATGACATTTGATTGATACTTTTAATTTCAACAACTTTTCTGATGTTTGAACCCTCCTAGCTCACAGTTCTCAGGAGTTAGAATCAAAATACATCATTTTTCATCCTCCTTGCTAGATTTCACTTAATTGAACGAGGTTACGTGGCTGATATATGCAACTAAAAGCACTCCTCCTGCAAGATGACAACATAGCTTTTCTCCAAATTCATTTTTCACATTTTACATAAGATTTGAGTCCAGAGTGATAGGATACACTTCAGCTTTATTGAGGACGTTTGCTTCCCGGGAACAACCTCCATACTCCACATAGATCAGATAAACCTGCGGTTGTACAGTGAACCCCAGGCACAGAAATCCATCAACGCATTCCCTTATCTTCAGCGGAAATCATTGATTTATTACAGACGGAGAATACTGTCCTTGTCAAAGCGCACTAACTCGTCCTGCTATCTCTTTGATCATGTAATGACAAAATACAGTGATGAAAACCTCAAAAGGTGTCGCGTGTCCACCTTCTGCCAGAGACCTCATGACTGAGACCATCATTTCATCCGGTGGCTTCTCTTGGTTGTCAGATGATGGATGACCGGGTGGCAGATGTTTCAGGAAGTGGCCCATTGATAACAGTCCCAGAGGAGGCCCCTGATTGGAGTTCATCATCCCTCCCCCTCTCCCACCAGCCCATCTATCACTGGCTGAAATTGGAGGCTGCCCTTGAGTGTCAGTGATCAAGTGTTGATGGAATAGGTGCTGATAAGATGCACTGATTGGAGGGCCGCGTGGTATCCTAAGAAGGCGCACAGATGCACACAGTTTAGATTTGGGGGGCGTTTAGCTGATGCTCTTAGTCACAGCAGTCCCTCAGATACTCACAGATACACAATTTGAAAAGCAAGTCAAGCAGCTTTTTCTGAAGCTTCAATTGGCGCAGACATTTGGAAATGGAAGTGGAGTATCTTGATGTGGTGCAGTGTGTTTAATGGATTGGTCCAGCGTCAGCAGTGATACTGTGGTTGTACCAGAATCCTTAATTTACCAATCAATGTACGTTCCAACACACATCTATGGTATGGTCAGGAGTTTCCAAGTAATGACCGAAAAATATAAGATCACATACAAGCTGCCAAAGTGATGTTCCTTTATAGGGTAGCTGGGCTCCACCAGATGTCCAAGGGCTTTGAGTAGAGCCACAGCTTCCACTAACCGAAAAGAGTCATTTGAGATGTTGTGGACATCCGAGTAGGCAACCTGTACTCATTCCCAACTCGTAATAAACTGCTTGGTCAGTGGCTGTCAGCATCAGATACCTACGCATAAATCCCCTTTCAGCGTCTGTGTGGAAAGCAGCTCAACCGCGGTGCTGTAAGATGACGTAGTATTAAGAGCGACAACAGTAGCGAGTAGTATGAAAGACCATGGTTAATGTCCCGTGTGTCACTGAAACGTACATTTTATAACCCCACCCATGATCTTTTCCTAAACTGTCCCGTTCTTGTGTCACCTATTAGTTAAACACACATCCCGACCCAGAGTGTCAAAAAGTGACGCCAAAGGGCTAGATGCTAAAGGAGACTTTTGCGTCACCAAGCGTCAACAAGAATGTGTTGGATAAGGATGCCTCCAGGACTCCTCTCTTTGGAAGCTTTTTGTTAGTGGTGGGCGGATCAATCCAAATATCGATACTATTGATACCAACGTTGGTATTGATATTGATCAATACCAGTGTGATGAGATCGATACTTTAGCTTCAGTTTCTCTCCAGTATGCACTGCTGTGGTGTCATCAAAGAGGCGACCTGGCTGTCTGTGCCGCTGCTCCTGTCACAGCGCGGAGCAGGCACACGTTGCTCCTCCTCCCCCATCTTATGATCTGATGTTGTACCGTCACGTGACTCAGGGGCGCCGGGCAAACAAGCAAGCAAGCAGCCAGGCCCGGCAGCGGCCAGCAGCACACACACACAAGCCAACAGAGACCGAGCAGAAGAACGGCAGAGAGGGAGAGGAGCACTGTGTGGCTATATTTTCACGCTGAAAATGAAACAACAGCAAGGTGTATAATTGTAAAAAAAAAAGGCTGTAAGATACAGTGGTGACACAACCAATTTATACAAGCATATGAACATTCTTCTTGGGTTTTAACTTATTAATAATCCAAATGTAAAATGCCAAAAACACTTAGGCTAAATGTCATGAAAATTCATCCACCTTAATTATTGGCCCTGTATTTACTTGGTATCGGATCGATACCAAATGTTGCAGTATCACACACCACTACTTTCTGTGCACGTTCAATGTTCAGACATTTGCTTCGAGAAAAAAGCAACATCAGAATTTCATCGGAACAAAAACAGTAAAGCTACAGTCTGCCTACTAGGGTGATGAGATGCAGTTGTCTATTTCAGGTTCATGTTTTAATTCCGGCTTGTGACCCTTTTTAGTCGAGCAATGTCTACCACTCATCACAGATTGCATACGTATAGGAGCTGTGTATCTTATGACCCCTTGGGGGGTATCCTAGCAAAACTCTGATATAATGTAAAAACCATGCATGCAACAAATCTTTGTAAAGCATATAATGTTCCGTTTTTGTCAGAGAGGTGCTGATTTAACTATGAGGTCATTTTGAAGCCCTAGGTAGTGGTGACGCATTGTCCACATCCATTTCTGTTAATGGGCTGATGTTACAGTACTGGCCACACTGTTAAACTGAAATGTAACCTGTAACCTGAAATGCACCACACACTGGAGTGCTTATTATCAAAAAATGTCATGAAAATAAGAAACACAAACAAAGAAACTCACCCAGTTTAAAAGAGTCTTGCCAGGTGGATAATGTTGCCTTTCTAAGCAGACGAAGAGATCTGCCTTTAGTGTGCTGCTGTTTGGTCGTATTTTCAGCCGCAGTGTTACTCTTCGGAGCCTGTCGGCAGGGTGCAAAAAGCATTCAGCTCTGAAGGATTTGAGAAACAGTGCAATCGTCCTGAATTTAAATGGGTTCAGGGCCCAGCGTACAGATGGCTGCGTACACTGCCAGATACGGCGTTCAATAGTTCAGAACCTGCTCTTCGCTCTCTCTAATCGCACCCTCTCTTTTTCTCATTGCTGTCTTTTTCAGCCTCTTTATCACTCTGCTTCTTACGTACGCTCTTAAACACACATCTAGAAGCACACACTGGTTTTCCTCTTTTTTCATTCTTCCACATGTCTCTTGCTCTTTCACCGCCTAACATCCCCCCTTTTTTCTCTCCCCCCTTCCTATTTCGCAGCACTGAGGAACGAGATAAAGAAATCGTTTTTCTTTCACCACCAATCAGGTCAACACAATTACACAAACCAGCAAACACGCTTCTCTTTTTTGTGTCTCTCTAACATGCCCCCTTTTTTCTTCCCCCTCCTCCTTTTCCAAGTTTCCACACTCTGAAAAACGAGATAAAGAAATCACTTTTTGAGGAAGGTGCAATGGCACAAACCAGCAAGCATACATCTCAAACTCCACCATTATCCACCGTTTTCCCTGCCTGTCACCCTCAGCCTTCTGTTTGTTCTTCTTTCTCAAACACACACAATCCTGCATACATTACCTCAAATAATTATTTTCTTTCCTTTTCATTGTGGCACAAACTCAAACTGTAGAGATAAACCAGTCCAGACTCTCACGTTTCACCTAACAAAGTCTGACAAAATGAGGGAATGCTATTGCTGCAGCGCAACGGAGTGATAGATTAACACCAAAATACCAGATTAAACCCGTGTGGACCAGTGAAGGCTTCCAGACATCTCAGATCTCTTCTGATTTAACAGGCCACCCGGGGAACCACATGCTGGGAATATAAACATGAATATGAAATGTGCTCGGGAAGGGCAAATCCACAAATCCACTGCACATTTTTCAAGGCCAGTTTCATGCATGCTGGTATTAGTTTGTATCACATTGATGTCTTCTGAACTGGCATGAATCTGGTACTTAAAGGGATATTTCACTGATTTAGCATTAAGCTTTGTATCAGTAGAAACACAGTAGTATTTTTGAATGACTGTGCTTCCCTCCCTCATGTCCCCCTGAGAGGGGAGATCTCTGTATTGTGGGTCTGCAAAAAAAATCTTCCGATGACGTAAAATGACGATTTTTGCATCATCGGAAGATTTTTGCCAAAGGCAAAGGACTACAGCCAGTACTAAGAGCTACTTCCGCATAGCCCATAGGCGGTTGGACTCCGGCATTCTCCAAAATTTCACGAACCAAAACGACTGTCAGCCATCTTGAATCCTTGCATAGCTTAGTGGCTTCTCAGCATCAAAACCTTAGATAGATAGATAGATAGATGTATTCATCCTGAAGGAAATTTTAGAACAACAATTATATGCATTCAAACTACTACCGGGATACATTGGTACAGATCGGAGAATATGCAGGACACTTTATTACAGATGGAATACTCGACACAGCTTCGCCCGCCTGCTATGGAGACCAGCGGTGCTGATTGACGCCTCTGGCCGGTGAAGGGACATCATCAGCGGGGGACGTTGAACGCTAGTCGGCCACCTGTTCCATCAATCCTGCTTGCAAGTGTCCGCTCATTAGACAACAAACTGGACTACATCCAACTTCAATGAAACTCCCAACGCGAGTTCAGAGACTGTTGTGTTTTTGTTGTTGTGGAAACAATTGCTGTATCAGACTATCCAGCTACGGACTATCCAGCTACCGGTCTAACTACTCTACTAGCTCTGTCACCGGGTAAGACTAGCTAGTGGAGGTGAGCTGTGTTAACATGGACTGCCTGGTGCAGAAATGGGGGTGCTTGTATCCAACTAACTGCTAACTGCTGGTGGAGTTTGGTCGGTATTCAACAGTTACATTCTACATTACACGCAAATTTGTATACTCGGTGATACAGTCTACCAAGCGCTAATGCTAGTAGCTAGCTATGTGTTAGCTGAACTTTACGGAGCATATCATGTGTGTCCATTGGAGAGACAGTCGCAGCTAACGAAACCCCAACTGCTCACAAAAAGTCATTAAATTGAAATTGAACACCATTGTTAACTTTATAAGACCTTGGGGTATATGTCATGTAAGTGGTTTGACGAAATTCAAACTGTAAATATACGAAAGTTATGCCGAAAATGAAGCTAGCTAACTGGCTGCTATCTGTACACATAGGATTGGAGGGACAGTTGCAGCTAATGAAACCCCTAATGTTCACAAAAAGTCATTACATTGAAATCGAACACCATTGTTAGCTTTATAAGACATTGGGGTATATGTTATGTAAGTGGCGTGACTAAATTCAAACTGTAAATGTACGATTTACGAATTATGCCGAAAGTGTAGCCTAGCTTGCAGCTCCGGAGCTCCGCAGAGCCCCTACCCCGGTCACCGAGAAACGGTGACTTTCACTGAGTATGGAGGTTGCCGCTTTCTCGTCAGACTGTGTGGAGCTCCTAAAGTCCGACACGTCTTACCAAATTTGCAATTAGCCATACATTTTCGTAAAACGGCCCATATTTGAGCTTTATATAATTGATTTCTCGCTTAAAAAGTCTCAGAAGTGAATTTAATAACGAAATAGCCCGACAAACAATGTATAACTTTGCAGTGTCTGAAATATGAGACCTGCTGTCTCGTCTCCAATGTGTTTTACAGCCTACCAAGCGCTAATGCTAGTATGTGTTAGCTGAACTTTACGGAGCATATAATGTGTTTCGTATGTCGTTTTTATATATTTGAATTGTATAACCACTAGAGCCACGGTGAAACGTTGGTTCGTGTAGCTATATGGTTGAAATGACAATAAAACACAGTTGAATTGAGTTGACCGTCTCACTGTCTGTCTGTCTGTCTGTAAACGGTAGGCGTGGCTTGGGAGTGGACTCAGAGCAGCGAAGCAAGTGCATTCTGGGATTTGGTGTCTTTCATCCACATGAGCCAAAAACACATTTTCTGTCTTTTCTCGGCCTAGAAGGCACCAATTTCAATTTTTTTTCACATTTATACTACATAAGTGACCCAATTTAAAGATATATTCAGCTTTCCAGCGGTGAAATATCCCTTTAACAGTAGCTTCGCTCATGTATATTGCAGTAGTCCAAAATAACCACAGATTTTTGAATCAACTCTCCAGTATGGCCACATTTTTTATTATTTCAGCTAAAATAGCATCCGTGCAAGAAGTCTTTTCCGCAGAAGTATTCATGACGGCCCATGCATTGTTTGTTTCTTGTTTTCTGGCAGGAAGGAGTAGACATTTAATCCAAACAAGTTAATTAGAAGGGAGATGGCATCGGCGCAGAACGAGGCTAATGAAATAAACATTGTCCTAAAAGAAGAGATTAGCAATTAAGCTATTGGAGCACAGAGTCATTTATGTTCCTTTGTGCTGTCTCGTAATGTGGCACAGTGATGAATACTGCTCCTGCCTTTATGTATGTGTGTGTGTGTGTGTGTGTGTGTGTGTGTGTGTGTGTGTGTGTGTGTGTGTGTGTGTGTGTGTGTGTGTGTGTGTGTGTGCTGTTGGGTAATAATAAACCACTGTTTACTGAAGGACAGTATGGCCATCTTTTGTGTAACAGCTGCAATCCTGACACGCGGTGTACAAACTATCCTAGACTTCCTGTATGTGAGACGATGTGTTTACATTAGACGGAGAGAGTTATGGATCATCTTATTGAGTTTGTTGTCCCACTCAGTACACTACACTGTTTATTTGACTGATTGAAGGCAGAAAGTGTGTGTGGGTCTGTGTGTGTGTGTGTGTGTGAGAAACTGAAAATCTTGCAAATGCACTATGTACTGTATATACAAACCTTTGCGAGACAACGTTTAAGTGTTCTGAATCCTCCATGTGTCTTGCATCTGACTGTGTGTACAGTATATGACATGTATGCACACACACACACAAACACGCACACACACACACACACACACACACACACACACACACGCAGGAAATGCACACTTCCCTCTGCTATGTGTGTGTGTGTGTTTCATCTGGTCTGCTCTAGTTTCTTTCTACAGTGGCTGATGAATGGAGAGCAGAGGGCTCTACATTGACCAGGACACATGGCAACTCCCCCTCGACTTCATCAGCCACAACACTGTTCCTTCCACGCATCTATCTGTCCAGCAGCAGCCAGGGAAGTCATTAACCCTGTAGGCCCTCTGGGTTGCTGAACGCCACTGACCAGAGAGAGAGAGAGAGAGAGAGAGAGAGAGATTAATTGTGTATTGTGATTAATTGTGTACTCTATAACCATATCTCTCTTGCAAAATGTGGTACGTTGTTCTTTGCCAAATGCATTGTTTTAATGGAATATAAATGCAAACTGGATTACATTCAAGTTGATACCAAAGACTGGTGTTTACATCCTGTTGAGAGTTTTTGTAAACTAACAAAAGTTCTGTTGACATTCAGTATTACTCATCGAAGCACATAGTGTCTATCCTTGAGGTCCAACAAATGTGTTGAATGCTTTACCTTTCTCATAAAACATTTGCAAAGCCGATTATCTAGTATTTCCAATCCAGCTTTGTTTACATGCATGTTTACTTGCTAGCAGCTTCTTCTTCCCCGGCTTTGCTGGTGTGTTGCAGCATATCCTGGCGTGGTGCCACCTGTTGAGCTGAATATTGTAAAACCATTGGAAGTAATATGTATGGGGTCTGCATGCGCTTGCACGTGCGCTTGGCTGTCTCCTGGCTGTCTCTATGTGCTTACCCAATTTTCAGTAGCTTATTTTAGAGTATTTGTGCCTGTGTGTGCGTTAATGTCTGAATTCATGCTGTGTTTGCATATACAGTATATATATACACTGCATATATAGTGGGTGCTCTACCTGCTTTTCTGAGGTTTCTAGGTATGTTTTACTTTGTCATTGTCTGTGAATGTGAATATGTCTTTGTCTCTGTGTAGTCTTGCGTTGTTTGTTGCATTTTAAAGGGCTAATTTAGGTTGAAAAGACACTCACATTTCAAATAACATCAATGTTAAAACAACACTAGAGAACTTTTTGTAACTTAAAACAATGTTTCCAAAATCGTTTCAGTGGTTCATCAACTCGTAACAGTGTGAACGGCACTTCTGCATTCGCTTTGCGGCTCTCTATCGGCTATAACCGCACTATGCAAGTTTGCCAGATCGGGTAGCGGATCTGTAGTTTGAATGAGACATCACGGGACAATTCCGCTTCCAACCTGTAGGGGGACCAAAGTGGGAAAAGTACTAAAACTAGTGTTGCTTTAATGTGCAACTAATCATCTACATTTCTCTCATAAATCACAGAACAATCTTTCTTGCATTACTGCAGATTGGCATCACTGTTTGTCGGTCTGAAAATTGCTGCGTGTGTATTTCATTATGAAGATATGGCTTCATGTTGCATGTATATATAACATAACTGAGTCAGTGTGTCTGCGTCTACCCATTCAAGCTGTTTACGTGTGTGTGTGTGTGTGTGTGTGTGTGTGTATTCAGGTGTATGGGAACATAAGAGACAGATGCCCCAGCAGAAGTCATCTCTCATGTCCCCGTCCTAAACAATAGCCTATTGTCGCACACAGGCAGGCTGACAGATTCAATATAGCCCCCGCAATAGAAAGCAGATTAAGTCACTGCATCATTGCTTACGGCTTCTTTTAGACACCATTAATTGCCTTCTTCATTGGCAGCCATTCTTCAGCTTGAAGGAAAGAGCTTTGAGAAAAATGAGCACTTTAGCGAGAATGGATATCACCACTGCAGAAGCGGGGGCTGATCTCATTTACTATCAGTCTGTAAGGAACTTGTATTGTTTGGGGTTTGTTTTCACCCCAATAGTAAAATAATAAAGTGATAAAGTACCACCTTATAATATGACACTCATCACAAATAATTTTGTAATAATAAAGTGATAGAGCATGGAAAGCACAGACATATAAGTGCAGGTGAAACAAAATTAAAAACAAACACATCAAGATGGCAATGAAGAATGGAAGAGATTGGAGAACTTCTTGGAACTTCTATTAGTGATAAAAAAGGCAGTGCTCTTTGGACCATGAACAAATCCAATAGACACCACGAAGAAGCCACACTTTAATTCATCTGGCATATTCTAAATGTGTTTTAGCGCCCAGCCTTCTTCATGAAGTTACATCAAGATGGCAGTTAAAGATGGGGATGTTTAATCATGACAACCTGCTTTATTTATATTCCCCTAAGGATGTAATCATACTGCTCCGTCTTCAAAACAAGAAAAAGAGCAACTCGGGGGAGAGGTTGAATGCCCTCTGCTCACAAGTTATTTTGCATCACTTGACTTACTCGGTGCTGTGATAGTTTTTGGCTGTCGACCCCTTTGTGATATCTTTGCTCTGGGATTCAGTGTCATTCCTGGCAAACTTCGTCAACTGTACTCCAGAACACGAGGGTGCAAAGGGACTATGCCCTGTCTGACTTTGAGTCATAACATAGCATGCCAAAGTTCATCCATTAACATAAAATGTGAGTGTTTATAAGAGGAGACCATGTTAATCAAGCTCTGATGTCTAAATTCACGTAGTATCCGGTATCTCTGTCTCTCTCTGTGTGCAGGACTTGTAGTTATTGTTGTACACAGTCCCTCAGTCTTATAAAGATAAGGAAACCAAAGAGTGTTTTTTTCTACTTCTTTTTGGTCATGTTGGTCACTTGACATAAATCCAACTGAACATATGTTTCACTTACTGAAGATCAGACGGCAGGCAAGCGATCCTGAAACAAGCAAGAAGTGCAGATTGCTGCAGTACAGGCCTGGCTGACAATATAATCTCAGAAAGTTCTAGAAAGTTTCTGATGTGAGCGGACAATTTCTGAACGCCACTGACTGCAAAACGTTTGACAGTGAATAATAAACACTTAATACAACTTTTCTTTATTATAGAATATTATTTTGTCCATTGAAGTATGAGTCACTGCCACCGTGGGTTACCCACAGCACAAATCACAGCCAAGACAGACAATTTCCGAACAACAGTATTTATTTCGACTGCTCACGCACTTTAAACATAACTTTCCAATCATAAACGGTGCGCCCCTGTCTGCCCGGATACTGACAAACAGAACAATATCTCACAGCCCAATCATCTGAAGAGAGAGTGTAATTAGTACAACAACAATCAGCTGAGACAATTAACTCACCTGGCACTGTGCTCATCATGAGTAACCCCACACCTGTCTCCACTGCAGCTGATTGCAGACCACGCCCACCTCCACATCCATTTACTTTCTGTAATTTACTTTGTATTACAAGGACTGTAGTCTATATCCTCAACCTTCCTCTTCCGGGATTGCCCTGTTGGCGCCGGAAAATCCGCCGTATGTCCTTATTTTCGGCCGGATTTCCATTACGTAATGCTTTCTTCTAAACTCCGGTGGATTTGTGAGGACTATGGTTAACTGCTCCTCAGATCTCTGCAGGGTAAATCCAGACAGCTAGCTAGACTATCTGTCCAATCGGAGTTTTCTCTCGCACGACTAAAACAACCTTTGAACGTACACATGTTCCACCAAAACAAGTTCCTTCCCAAGGCTAGTTTGTAGAGGCACCGTGGCTTTGTGGAGGAATGGCTCAGTTTGTCTATAAGCAGTGCACAAGACCCTGGCATTCAGTGAGCTCGTTTTAATTCCATTTCCCCATCTACATTTGATTTCTTGGCATAGGTTTGTTTAGTTACAAATTCAAATGAAGAGGCGCTGATCCAGGTGGTGATCGGTCAACAGCTGCAGTATAAGCTCAGAGGTGTAGTGCTGGGCTGTAGCAGAATGACTACATGTTTTATTTAATTTCAAAAATATAGAGTATTATATTCAATTGATGATATGTATTTAAAGAGCCGCATTTCAGTCAGTACGTCCCGACTCAGAGAGTCCCGACACTAAAGGAGACTTTTAGCGTGAATAACAAGCGCCAAAAGACGCACTTTTAGCATGAATAAGAAGCGGCAAAGGATGCCAAGAGTCCCGTTGCTAAAGGACAATTTTAGCATGGTAACAAACGCCAAAAGGAATATGACCAAGCGTCCGTATTTTACACGATGGGAGAGTGAGAATGTGTTGATCTATCCATAAACAGCACATATCCACTGTGGACACCAAGCTCACACTCACCCATTTCCAAGCTGAGGAGTGGGATGATTGCACAAGATGAATATTTTTCAGCAAACGTTTTTGCCAAACAGTACATTGGGAGACTTAGTCATCAGGCTGAGCTGCACTTTTGTGATTAATGGCACTACTTTGTGAGGCACTCCAAAGCTGAAGCTCTAAAAGCTGTGGCCTGCACTTCAGGAGCTCAAGAACTGCAACAACTTAGTGTAAGTGTAAACTGGATGGAAGGGGTTGGAGGTAGAAGAAAATATCCTCATATCATTATATTCATCATTGCATGGATGGAGGGACAGAGGGCTATTCATTAACAGCCTGGAGCTATTGGTTGGGAGCTGAAAGGGAACTCAGGAATTTGAACTCTGAAGTGCCAAGAAGCTCCTTTTCCCCCCTCCACTGGCATCCTGTGAGCTCGTTTTTATTCCATTCCTCCGTCTACATTTAACTTGCTTGGCATAGGTTTGTTTTGTTCCAAGGTTTCAACCAAATTCATTTTACAGAAGGCTACGTTGGCTTCTACAAAGTTTCCACTAAATCCATTTTACATAAGGCTACATGCGCATCTATGAAGTTCATTCTAATTTGATAGATGACATTTAATCATGGCACTATGATTTTTATGTAAAAAACACAGCCTTTATCAGGCCAAATCACAGTTGTGGAAAAAGCCGAGAGCACTGCATCCAGGAAATGATGTGTGAACTGCTCTGCATGAACATTTCAGTGTGCACAATTAACAAGAACAGATTCATGATTTTTTTGTTTATCCTTGTTTCCATAGCAACTCACTTAATCTTTTAAATGTATAACTTGCTAGCTTATGTACTTTAAGGAATAGTTCAACATTTTGAAAGATACTTTAATTTCCTTTCTATCAGAGCTGAGAAGTGTCATGATCCTGTATTTGGTTTAGTTTCCTGTTTAATTTTCTTGTGTCATGTCTTGTTGGATGCCTTTGTGATTGTCTGCCCCAGCCTGATGCGTTTCACTTGTTCCTCGTTACCTCCGACCCTCCTTTCCTTGTGTATAAGCCCTCACTCACCATTGTAAACTGTATGAACGTGTTGGATGGCCTTCTTTATCAACACGGAGACTTCAACACTGTCATATCTTCATATACAAGGCTATTTTAAGTCTCCTTCCATCCTACCTTCTGACCTATATCAGTGTAAATAGTACCGGGACTTACAATCTTCATTCCCAGGATCTCTTCCTCCTGTCTGTTCCAAAGGTTAGAACTGAACTGGGGGAAAAGGCGTTTAAGTTGGCTGCTCCCTCTACATGGAACAAGTTACAGAAATCGATGAAACTTAATGAGCTGGTCTCATTGGTCGCTTTTAAGAGGATGTCGATTGACTTGGAGGCAGCCACATCTGGCTGCAGATGGTTGGCCTGATGTGTTTAGGATTGTGGTTGACTTTGAAGGATTTGCTGTTTCAGTGGTTTTATGTTTTTAGTGTTTTTCCTTTCTCGTTAAATAAAGGTAAAATAAAATAAAATAAATATTAGTCTGTGTTCTCTTGTTCCAGGGTCGGATTGTCTGCTTATGTTTCTGGCTCCCAGTGCTATTTTACCAGAGGTGGAAAGTAACGAAATACATTTACTCGCGTTACTGTATTGAGTAGTTTTGTTGTGTATTTTGTATTTTTCAAGTGTTTTTTAAAATCGGTATTTTAAAATGTACTCAGTGGCGGCGCCAGAGATGTTCTTTTGCTGGTGCTTTGGGGTTGCTGGACGTTTCAGTGAGGGTGCTCTGAAATTTTGAGTTTCCCTTGACACAAATAGGCTACACACATTCGCGCAGATGCCCACCCACCTCCGCCGCGGTTTACTAAGTGAGCGAACGAGAGAGATTGATTTAAAGTTGCCGATACAACAATACACTATCCATAGCCAAGCACACACATAAACACACAAGCACATGTATCGCACAGTTTTCACACTTGCACGGTCAAAATAATGTAGCCATATCTGTAGTGACTAAGTATATCTAAATAAGCCACTGACGGCGAACATGTTTTCTGGGCTAAAAATTATCCGATGTCCAGTGCGCTGTATAACTTTAGATTCGGTGATCCATTTATTCACATTTCTGTAAAACACATGTTCACTGTAACGCTCTTCTACCAGACAGAGATAAGAGTAAAGTTCTTGCATGGACCCCTATCAGCTGACTCACCCACTGTGGCCTGGCTGTGCGGTCCCCTGGTCTAATGTCACGTACAGCAGGGTGACATCTGGTCTAATGTCATTTACAGCAGGGTGACGTTAAGCATCCTCAGCAGCAATCACAGCCGTGGTCAGATCACCTTCCTCCGGCCACTTTTCTTCGTCCCGGTTGGTGACAAGTTCACCATATCTCTCAGTCTCATTTACAGATTTTGATAAAGTCTCCACACCTTGACGTTTAGGGAGTAAAAAACTATCCATAGACTCACTTCTCTAATTCTAACAGCTCCAAATATTGAGCTCGTCTTCTTCTGTGTGAATACGTTACTGCGAGAGTAAGGTCAAAAGTTCAATGTGTGCTGCACCCTTTGGCCGAATACGATCACCAGTGTTTTTTAGCCTAAAAATTTTTGTTTGTTTAATTAATGTATTTATTCATTTTTCAAATATTAATTATACTATTTACTTACACATTAACAATTTTTTATTCATTTATAAATCAACCACAGCAATTTCTTGGGGGTGCTAAGGGAGTGCTATGGCAATCCTAGGGGTAGCTACAGCACCCCCTAGCCGCTCCCTGGCGCCGCCTATGAATGTACTTGATTACGTTTTGAGTGAAGTATTGTATTTCGCTACTTTACAAATCCCATCTGTTACTGAGTAAAAAAAAAAAGAAGAAAAACTGTGACTAACGAAAACAGAAAGAAAGAAAAAAAATCGCGCCCGGAACCACTACACCAGACCAGGGCATTCTTTTTTTTGTGTGCAAACATAGGCAGCTTCTTCTTCTCTGGTTGCAAGTCGCAATTAAAAAGAAGTAGAAGAAACACTGCAATGTGTTGGACCCAAGGGGGTAAGCCTCTTCTGGGAACGCGTAGCTCCTACGGCGCCATTTTGATGCTACCAAGCCATCACCCCTCGTTAGCATTCCATTGACTGCCATTCATTTTGACGTCACTTTGACAGCGAATAACTTTACATCTGAAGCGTTTAAAGACTTTATTTGTCCATTGTTTATTTCTAAAGAAACACGACAATGTATAAAAGGCTCCATTACCTTGTATCTCACGTTATGGCTCCGTAGCAGATGTTTTTGTAAAAATAGGCTAACGATTGTGTCATAACCACGCGACTTACTGTCGCATAGTAGAGAAATTACTGTATAGTACAGGAGAAGCTCGCAGGCAGTTTGGACTTACATCCTTACATCTACGTTGTCTCTCTCAGTTGGAGGCTGCACAGTAACACCGGAAAAGTGCTTCTAATGGCCTTCACTGGTCTCCATCCAGAGACACGGGATCTGTTAGTCCATTTTATATATGTCTATGGTCGGACCCATGGATGTGTTAGCGAGCCGCAAACTGAACGGGAGACGTTAGCATGGACGTGAATGAGCTGTTATCCCTCAAAAATGTCAGCACATGGGAAAGAAAGAAAGGTTGATACAGAGTGCCCAGTGTCTAACCAAACATGGACTTCTAAGTTTGTATTTACTGAAGTCAAAGGTAAAGCTGTGTGCTTAGTTAGCGGAAAACAGATCTCTGTGTTAAAGGATTATATTTTGAATTGCCACTACTAATACTAAACACGCAGAAAAATACAACAACTTGACTGATGCAGAGCGGGAATGGACATCTGAAGCTTTGCTAGTTACGCTGCAAAAGCAACAAGGTATCCAGGGATGCAGCAGTCAAGACCAGCTTTGTGATATCCCACAAAATCACCAAAAACAGTAAGCCATGTTTGGTGGACTCTGCTACACTAATATGCCCAGAGAAAAAAAAAGACACGTTTGAGAACGTGCCTCCTGACATAAAATTAATATTGAGCAGAACTGAGTTTAGCCTATTGGTCTGGCCCTCCACAGCAGTCCCTGTTTCTCATGTGGCCCCTTGGGAAAATGAATTGCCAAGCCCCGCCGTAGGACAACGTATGTAGGACACTGGCTTAATTAATTCACATACATCTAATTAGCTCTACGGGCTACTTAGGTGTGTAGAAGCTAGCTGCTAGTCTGGGCTGTGAACATTAGGGTCTAACCCATTTATGTAGTCAAAACACGTGATGTGGCCTTGATTTGCATTATAACTGTTGTTTGTGAAGAAAAGAAGGATGGCCCTCAGAACTAACAATGTATCGTACTTTCAGTTGATTGTTTGAAAATGTTTTAGGGGATGGTCTGAACTAAAATTGCACATTATACCTTTCTAAGGGTCTTAAATGTCATGTGTGACATGTGTTATAGTATTACATGTGTATACATTTGTATAGATGTTTATACATTTGTATAGATTTTTCTTTAATCAAAAACTAAATAGTTTGGGATTTATGACCCCTTGTCCTATTTTTACTACATGGGAGAGATCCCCCGCCCCGTTTTACAGTTTTTTTTTATGTAACTAAGTAACTTTTACTTAAAGTACATTTTAAATGAACTACTTATTATTTTTACTTGAATAATTTTTCAGATAGGTAATTTCATCAGTAATATTTCATCAAAGTATTGGTACTTTTTCCACCTCTGTATTTTACCTAGTGTTTACTTCTCCAGTGTTTAGTATTGCTTGTCTTTTTTGGATTCAGCTTTTGGTAGTAATATTGCTCGCTTTTTCTTTCATCAACCTACCTGACTTGTCTCCTGCATTTGAGTCCTCCTTTTGAATCCTCAAACCGTGACAAGAAGATGGATATCACTCTGGTATCTGTCAGTTAAATTATACAGCCAGCGGCCAGTGAGCTTAGCTTAGCATAAAGACTGGAGACAGGGGGAAACAGTTAGCCTGGCTCTGTAACTACATTTTCAAACAACCACCTAACATTTGTCATGGTTGTGGGTTTCTGTTGTAGTTTTTCCTGTTTTATTGTGTTAATGTATTCCCTGTTTCCTTGTTTACTGTCTCATGTCTTTCTGTTATCTGTGTTTTGTCATGTATGTTTCTTGCTTCAGATTCCTGTTTTACTTTGAAGTGTCCTTTTCCTGTCTTGTCTTGTTTGACTTCCTGCCTTGTGTTTTCCCGCCTCTGTGATTGTCTGCACCGCCCTGATGTGTTCCACCTGTTCTTCAGCCCTCGTGTCACCTGCCCCGCGTTTTACTATCGTTACCTTGTGTATTTAGTCTCTGTGCTGTCTATGTCTGTGTCAGATCATCGTGTATTTTGTAACCCCCTTCGTCGCTGTGTTTCTTGCTATTTGATGCACTAGTCTTTAGTTTTCTCTGCGGTTTTTGGTACTCCTTTTGCCTGCTTGCTTCAGGAATCCCTTTGTTGTATCCCGTTTATTTAATTAAACCCTCAAACTTTCCACTGCCTACTCTTCTCTGCTTTTTTGGGTCCGCCATTTCTCATCTCTTGACAATGTTATCTCATTATTTTAATCGGTACAAAAGACAAGGTCATACAGGGGTTTAAGTGGCGGACTATTTCCTGGCTGGGTGCAGTGATTTTGTGGCGTTGTGTTTTTCAACATATAATGCTTTACTGTGCCTTAGGCTACGTCCACACTGCTATGTTTTAATTTTAAAAATGGCATTTTTGAATAAAAAGATCTCTGTTGTCGCAAGCAGTTTAGCTGTTTCATACTACGTTTACACTTGGTCGGCTATTTTCATAGTGTTGGTTTACATGTACCTATGTATACATGCCGTCAAGAGCACACCAAACCTGTAGGTGACCGTGTAACGAGAAGCTCAAGCCCACGTTAGCCAATCAGAATCCCCAAAATAGCAACAGCAGCAACTAATCGCTTCCTCTCTCTTCTCTTCCTCACTTCCAAATCTCCACACTGGAGTTTTTAGAAAGAATCGCCTGAAAACCCATATCACAGACCATTCAAGTACACTGGGCAAGCATGTGACAATAATGCACATTAGAATTATCGCAAATTGCTCATGTAGGTGGCAGTAGCATTATAAAATGCAGAATGCAACGTATGTAATGTACAACACCTGCTAGCAGAAACAGCTGGAATACATTACCCATGTCTAATTAAGCACCCGTAGTCAAGGCCAATGTTGCTTTTTTTTTTTTAGAAAAAAGAGTCACATGATAGGGGCCTGGCGAATCAGGGAAGGACGCGTCTTGACTGATAAGACCCAATCAGGAAGCGAACGTGGGTGTCTGCGTCGCCGTTTCCAGACGTCGGTCCAGACTACAACCCCAGAGTTTTTAAACTTAAACGGGGTCAGCAGCGTTTCCAAATGTCTCCGCTTTAGGGAGTGGGAACCAATGGAGAGGTGTGGACGCCAAGCTTAAATGTAGCAAAAAAGATGTGTTTTAAAACATTAGTGTGACCTCAGAGGTGCTGGTCCTTGTTTTGTTCCCTTGCTGCTAGCTGTAGCTTCATATTTGCCATACACACATGAGTGGTTTGGATTCTTTCATCAGGGTGTCCGCAGGGTTTTAAAAAGTATTAAAAGGTAGTACATCAAATTAGTAAAAATTAAGGCCATTCAAAGTTATTAAAAGGTATTAATCGCCATTTTACGAGGTATTAATTTTTTTGCAAACTATGAGTTGTCCATTTGTTTTATTATGTCTATTTAAGTTGATCTTGTAAAGTTTGTGTGATATTATATCCTATCCCGCATCGGGTGATAGCCTATCATAGCCTGACAAGCCAGACCCACATCAAGATGTTGGGTCTGGGAACTCACCATTGGCAGGGCTCAATCCGAGGGGCGGGATAAACGGTTGTCTTTCAAATTCTTTCTTCACACTACAACCAAGCAGAGCAACAAAGAAGATATCTGAGCTAGTTGATAGCATGGATGTATTAAGAGAACGGTTGATACATTAAACTTTTGCTGTATCTGGTCGGCAAAACTCCTAACACATCTTCCTTATTTAAGAATGACTTCAGTGCCGTTCTTTGTTCTTTTCTCAAAGAAAAGCTTAACTCCAAGTCTACCAGAGTCACGGCCAATTCCAAAGACCGCTGATAGCCAGCAGCAGCACTTAGTTTTCAAGTTGTTTGTATCCCACAAAGATGATCAGAGATCCTGAGTGGTGCATCACACAGATGAAGAGTATAGTGCAAACATTCCTCCAGGGCAAGCAGGTGGCATCTCAGCTGGTAAGAAAATATTGTATAGGGACAGTAGAAGTGGATAGGTTATTCAGATTGATTAAGGACATGTGTTAGCGGTCTCAGTGTGCAAGGTGGTTTTGTGCATTATCTTAACAGTGTGGAAGTGTCATTGCTTTTCCCTAAATAATTTATTTGAACAAGTTCTGAAAAACTACTCCTAGCTCTCTATGTAGAACCTGAAAACAGCGTGTAGATTGTTTTTAGCATCTCACATCACACTTTCAGTCACTATGACCACTACTACTACGGTCAGAAACATTGTGCCAAAATATGAACAATAACATCGCTGTCAATGGGCTTATCTGCTAATGTAAGCTACCGACCGTTACCTTAAAACCATCCAGAAAATAGACGGTGCCATTACCTGAAATCGTCGATTTCACATTACCGCTCATTTTACTAGCTACGTTTTTCATGTTGGTTTTGAGCGGTATGCTCCCCTCGTGGGGAAGAAAAAGCAATTCAACAGAAGCACTTAGCATGAGATCACAGGTTCACTTAGTTTCAAATGGTTATAATGGCATCACAAGTTCAAACAGTGAATGCTTGTTTGCTTGTCTGTATCTATGTCTGTTTTCTTGTATTTCACTTGCCTCATGGAATATTTTCTATGTGTACTCATTTGGGTGTCTGTACATACAGAAGAAGGTTAATTTAGTTATAAGTGGTTATAATGGTATCAGTGAACTGCTTTAATTTATCATTTTATTTCATCTATTAATGTTATTCTAAAGGTGAAATAAATGCAAGATGGGTTAGGGTTGCAAGATGTTTCCAAAGTCAGTGAGTCTCAATCTATTCTGTTGACTTTCCCTATCTGCATTGTTCTATTGGCCAAGAGGGTGTAGTTTTATAAATCTCAAACTCTGTTTAATGGTTAGAAACGTGTTGCCGTATAAACCTGCAACTCAATGGCGTGTTGGTTTTAAAAAATATTGAGAAGGTATTAAAAATGGTATTTAAAGGTATTGAATTTACCTCCAGGATTTCTGTATACACCCTGTTCATCCTAGAAAGTGAATAAGCATTTTTCGTGTTAAACCATTTCTTTAACAATCAGTACTACAATTCTAAGTGAAGGCACATACTGTATTTGTTGTACAGATCATTGTGCATGCAGTTGCTTTTAACATTTATTTAAGCTTCTAATAGATATTTTTCTCACTTCTATTTTATTGGCTTGAATTTACTTGTATGACTCATTGCAAATTGTTCCCTTGTCTTCTTCTATCTTTGTTTTTGTTCCACTAATCATCCTTGCAAGCAGCGTATCATGCAGGCCTTACACAGCCAGTCAGTACTAAGATTAATTTGATAGTAATCTGGATCAGATGTCTTTGCTGGTAGTGCAAAAAAAATTAAAATAAATAAATAAATACATTTTGCAATAATAGTAAGGATTTTGGATGTCGTGCTGCTGAGATTCTTCTGCTGATAGCAGAGCCAGGACACCTCTGTGAAACCCAGTCTTTCCCTGTCCAGATGGAACAGAGAGAGAGATATATCGAGGGACTTAAAACCTGTGATCTCCCTCACTTCTCAAACATGTCTGTTGACTTAGAAGGCATTTTTGGGCTCTGGACAAACTGAGTGCAGAGTGATGTTGAGTAAAGTGAAAACCAGCAGACAGCTCTTCACTTTCTTTTTTTTTTTGATCCATGTGAAACCAAATGAGAGCAGAGAAACCACTGTGTAAGAGGTGGATGGATAATCCTTCCAGCAGCGCAGAACATACTGAAAATAACTATTTACAGTTATGTCCTGTCCCCCCCCCCCCCCCGGGACAGGACATCATTTTATGTTGCTTCTCTTATTTCTGCCTCTTTACTGCAGTACAGTCGGGATCTGATGGAATCTGTAATACATTGTGTGTATGTTTCTGTGAATGTTTTTTTTTGCAGTGCTTATTACAAAACTAAACCCCTTAATTGTTACCATCACGTTCCAATAATTTAGCCATTGAAAGGGTAATTAATAATTATTATTACTTCATTTCTACCTAATAGGACTTTAATTTTTCAATTAGGTCAAGTTAGGAGGATTATAATAGATGGGTTTTTATCCCTTAAGAAGCAAGTAAGCATTCCTGAATCTTCATCTTAAATTAACGTGAAGGCCCTCAAACCTTAAGATATAGATAGAAAGTATTTACCCCATTAAAAAAACCCTTAAACCATGTTCATAATCCATAATAAAAAGCTTAATGTTTTACAATCTATTGAAATATTTTAAATGAATGTGTAAATTGACAAATCCCTTAAATCTGGGGGGTGTTGTAGATAGTGGTTGTACGTGTAAGGATGTTGCAGGTGCCATATCTCCAGTGTAGCAGACTGCACCTTGATTAAATTTAGTTGCAGATCACATATTGCAAGCTAACGTGTGTTACCTTGGCAACTGTTGATCACACTTCAGCCCCTTATTATTCCCTTAGAAAAGCTGGCAGGTGTAAAAGGCATATTATCGGCAGTATTCTAGGGTTCCTGTGAGAGTTTCTACAATATCATCCAGATCTTTGTTTATTCCAAACAAATGGATGCAAAGACCTTTGCTGAGTTAACAGTATGGCTGTCTACTGGCTTCATACTCAATGTGGCTTTTTGTCAGAGTACACAGGACAGGTAATAGCATTCTCATTTTGGACAATTACATCATTTATCTCTATTGAAGATGTATTAGGGAGGAAAGTAGAGCATTGAATGAGAATATAATGGTTCTCAGATGGGTAATCATCTACAGTACATGGTTTTATCAGGTCCAAGTCCATGTTGAACAGTGCGTGGAAAATCTTCTTTGAATGCTACAATATGTTTAGCATTTTTACACGACTATTTTAATAAATTGATACAAACAATAATTAACTGATTTGCCAGAGAGTTCATAGCTGACAAACGTGTACTTGGCACACTATCATAAATAAATATTTTCATTCTAATATTTCATTATTTGAGTTAAATAGAGAGAGAGAGAGAGAGAGAGAGAGAGAAAGCAAACTGAGTGTAGGTTAATTCTTCGCCCTTATAGCTGCCTGAGATTATTATCTAATTGATGTTGATCCTGTGCACTTGTGTTTAGTATCAGAGATGTGAACTGTATTGATTATTCCAGACAGTTGCACCTCCCCTTTTTAACAAAGACGTTTGTTTTTTTCAGCTGCAGCTCTTGTTAATGTTTTTAGCACAGCGACTTGGTTCAGCCTCTATTTGGTGTCCTTTATTTACTCAAATGGAGTTGTTAAAACCACTGCTGTTGCTGGTATTTAGCTTTAGACCACGATAAGCCTCATGATGCCAAGGTCAGACTACAAACTTCAGTCTTTCAGGATGGCCATTAATGGCGCTTACCCACTGCTAGTACCAGCTCTACTCGGCTCGACTCGGCCGCGGTGCCCCGAGCGTGGCTGGTCATCATAGTGACGCCGCAGGAAACTGCCGGGACCTAACGCGACACACACCCAGAACGTGGAAGGTGTGTTGTTTCTGATTCTCAGCATGTGACTATTTGCCAGAAGAAACATTTAGTTTCTAAAGAAGCTGGAGGCAGCAAATAACCCACTGCTGGCTAAACTATTTAAAAATGGCGGGTTTGTTCAGGACACCCCCGTCTGTCGCTATAGCTATGATGACACAGTGATTAGTGACGGTTCTCTCCGACCAATCAGTAGTCTGCAGGTTTTCACGTCACCTTTTGGTATCGCCTCAGCTCGCTTGGAACCTCGACGGAGGTGAGACTAAATAAAGTACTTGTTAGCAGGTACCAGGGACTTTTTATCAGAATGGAAAACCAAAAAAGGCGAGTAGAGTCGAGCTGAGTGGAGCATGTACCATGCTAGGAAAAACGGCATATGTCAGATGTAGTGTATACATCTGACATATGGCATTTCCCGGGATTGCGCCGGTGCCGCCGGATGTCACTCTTTTCAGCCGGATGTCCGTCCCCTTCCTCTTTCTTTGTGTTGGCGTTCTAACCTCTGGTGGATTTGTGAGGACTATGGTTAACTGCTCCTCAGATCTCTGCAGGGTAAATCCAGACAGCTAGCTAGACTATCTGTCCAATCTGAGTTTTCTGGTGCACGACTAAAACAACTTTTGAACGTACACATGTTCCACCAAAACAAGTTCCTTCCTGAGACTATTTTACACAGACACCGTCATTGAGTCCGCCGCCCAAGATGATTGTGATTGGTTTAAAGAAATGCCAATAAACCAGAGCACGTTTTTCCTCCCATCCCAGAATGCTGTGTGGACTAGCCAGACCTTCCTCTGCAGCGCTGTGGAGGAAGGTCTGGCAAAGCGAGGCTATGTCAGATCAGATCTATGGTTTACAGGGAAACTCTGTAGAAGCAGTTTGGGAACCACTGGATTTGATGACTGTGGTCCTGCCTGACTCTGCTGAGAGACACACGTCAGACTACACTGAACCACGGACCAATATAAAGGTTGTGGTCTTTCAATCAGGAGATTCCAGAGACCGACTTCTGGGATCAGGAATTTCAACAATTGTGTGTGCATATCTGCAACATTGTCAAACTAGGCTCTCTCCCATTATCACACACTATACAGGACTATACAGGATAAAATGACTGTCATGCGTGAAATTCAGTTCTGTCGGACCTGTGTCATTTTGTTTAGTTTGATCCCAGCTTTAAAGACTCCTGTGGATCATTAGGGCACTGCTGCTCTCAGCCTGCGCTGCCTTTATACTGTAAATGTGTTTCTGCTGTTAATTGATGCTCTTCTTTCTGATCTCAGCATATGGCGCGCTGATGCACTGCTTTATGTTGATTCCCAGGCGAGAAATGCCTAGTGAATTTCACACACACACACACACACACACACACACACACACACACACACACACACACACACACACACGCGCGCTAATGAACGTGTCCAATGATAGATTACAGAGAGGAAAGTCTCCAGAGACGGATCAAAAGAGACTCTCTTAAACACATGCATGCCTTCACACTTGTTAGATCCTCTTTTGTTCCTGCACACATGCACGTATATGCACATTACATAGAGACAAAACCACACACACACACACACACACACACACACACACACACACACACACACACACACACACACACTCTCACACACACTCTCACACACACACACACACACACACACACACACACACACACACACACCAGATATCATCAAGCTATCTCATCTAGGACAAGTGTGCTGTGCTTTGTTCTGCCTGATGTTTGTTCCCAAAGAGAGCCGCGGTAAATTCAGACTAAAGCAATGTGTGTTCATGCATTAGCATAAAAGACGGAAGCAGCACCAGGAATAAAGCACACAGACGACAGATACACTCTCTCTGGAGTTTAAATGAGGTATCTGATGATCCAGCACGAGTAACGGTACTGCCAAATCAAAGCATTTTCAAGCAACAAGTCAGCTGTGTGATTTCTGCTCCTGTGTGTTCATCAGAAACATTGTAATGTGCTCAACCTTTCGTTTCTCTGCAGCGTGGCTAGAACTTCTGACAGAACACATGGGATCGGAGCGAGACCTCCCCTGCTTCTGTAAACAAGCTTTGTATTGTTTAGTGAGAAGAGTGCCGCCATCCAAAGTCGCAGAGCAACGCTGACTCAGAGAGACAAGCTGTTTGCTTTTGTTTTTTGTTAACTCCCTACGCAAAACCAACGACTTTTCTCACTAGACTCCTTATGGCAAAACAGCAAGCCAAAACATTAGACATTAGCCAAGTGACAAATCCAGTTCCCTCCTGAACCTGGTGGATGAGGGGTGGCTATGTGGAGCCAGCTTCCTGACTCGAGTTCGACCAATAAAAGGACACCTGGGGAGGGGAACAGACAGTTAACAAGTGGTGATTAGTGGCTGTGGTCAGTCGGCCATGGTGTTACTTTTCAGTTGGGCCAAGTGGGCGTTTGGTCAAGGAGAGTGGCTCCATTGGGATGTGTTCACACAGGCATTGGATCACTTGAGACTGCAGTAACTCAAAGTACTGTAGGCCACAGAACTGGACAAAATCAGTTACCAAAATGTAACTTTTTTTCTTAAGTTAAAATATATAAACTAATCAGAGACTGTCTTCCTTACGAAAGCATCAGTTGTTTCAACAAGTACAAATTGACACTTTTACGTTCCAGTGACAAAGCAGCCGTAGTAATTATGACTGTTGCTCTACAACAGGGGTCAGCAACCTTTTTAATATGATGTGCCATTTCAAAATGTTCTTGTCAATCAGTGCCTACCATCATTTGCTGAGCCCGCTCAGGCAGTGTTATTATTTCCCTTGCGCCGCATTCTGTGAAGAAGGTAACATGTACTAGCCAATCAGAGGCAGAGTAGGGTGGATCATTGCGGAATGCGGATGGGGAAAAAGTCAATCAAACTACCATAAATAACAGGCTGTGCTGCTGCCAATGGCTGTGAAAGAGGTAATTTTGCATGCAGATTTGAATATTTCCCCAAAACTCTCCTGCACACTTATCTCTAGTGTGCCATTGGTTAAGCTACTGCGGGCCACCAATTGCATTGCCTAAGATTGCTGACCCCTGCTCTATAATGTCACTTATCTTCTCCCATTGCTGCTGAGCTGGGGTGGGGAGGTCAACAAAACATTAGATGTAACCCTTGTGTTGTCTTCATTGTCTTCTGACATTTGTGACGCCTTTTTTCACAATTTGTTTTTGCTTTTTCCAACGTTTTAAATTTTTACATTTTTCTTCTACACATTTTCAGCGCTTATTTCTACGTCCAATATTTTCTGATATAAAACAAAAAATTAAAACGGGCCAATGTGACCCAAAGTCAACACAAGGGTTCAACATGTAAGACCCCCGATTGTTTCCTATTTCCAGCCAACAGAGACAAAATTGCAAAACCTACACTCACCTACAGGATTACAAGGAACACCATACTAACACCGTGTTTGACCCTATCCTATCAATATGGGCCAACATTTCTAAAGAATGCTTCCAGCACCTTGTTGAATAAATGCTACAAAGAATTAAGGCAGTTCTGAAGGTGAAAGGGATCCCCCACACCATTACACCACCCACCAGCCTGCTTAGTGGTAACAAGGCACGACGGATCCATGTTCTCATTCTGTTTACATCAAATTCTGACTCTACCATCTGAATGTCTCAACAGAAATTGAGAATCATCAGACCAGGCAACAGTCTTTTCAATTTTGGTGAGCTTGTGCAAATTGTAGCCTCATTTTCCTATTTTTAGTGGAGATGAGTGGTACCCGGTGGGGTCTTCTGCTGGTGTAGCCCATCCGTCTCAAGGTTGTTTGTGTTGTGGCTTCACAAATGCTTTGCTGCATACCTTGGTTGTAACGAGTGGTCATTTGAGTCAAAGTAGATCTTCTATCAGCTTGAATCACTTGGCCCATTCTCCTCTGACCTCTAGCACCAACAAGGCAACAAGGCCCCCCAGGACTGACTTATATCCAGCAGGTTGGAATGTGTGTACATTAACCTCTGTGGGTTGTTTCAGAGTTCTTTCCCATGATGCCTTGCTGTGCGATCGATAGGGCCGCACACGCATGACATTTGATGTTTTTACAGTGTGCGTTTGTGTGTGCCACTGCAATCTAGATCAGCGCTGTTCCATTATTCTTTAAATGGCTTGTTTCATATTTGGAGTAGACGTTTACCATCCAGCAGCTCGGCAGTTCATGCAAATGTGTTCTAACTTAAAAGCAGTGAGTACAATGAGCAGCTGTTGTTTCAAGGCCAGAGAGCGCTGAGGCTTAATTAACAGCAATAGAAAATCCAGTAACGCTTTAGATTACAGCCCGCAACGTACAGTGTAATTATTAGAAAATTATGGTGTACCAGTACAGTATGTACCAATACTTATATGTAGGTACTGGGGAACAAGATACTTATTTTACCGATACAGTATTGGTACGTAGTAGGTAAAATAGTATAGTTTCCCAGTAGGTAAAAAAAACAACTAAAGTATAGGTACACAGTAGGTAAAAAATAACTACAGTATGACTTATTTGTAAGATCCCAATTGTTAACCCCTTATTCCATAACTTGTTCCATCTTGTTCCTCAGTACCTACATATAAGTATCGGTAAGTACTGTTGATACACCCTTATTCCGGAATAATTACCCTGTACATTGTGGGCTGTAATCTACAGCGTTACCAAAAATCCCATTTCTTTTAATAAGTACATACACAGTCTACAGTGGGAGTCGAGCTGCCTATGCTTACATGATGTAATGATTTGTTATTTTAATTTCATTGTCTCATATAAAGGAACAGGCATTGTCTGACAGCTAAACACAAGCTTCAGACAAGTCTGAGGCTGGAAATGTTTGTTTTTATATAAAATATTCCTAAACCCAGATTGTGGCTTTCTGTAAGTATTTGACATAAATCTTTTTTTCCCTTCAACCCACCAATGAAATGAACCCAACTGGGTGACATGGAGTTAATGAATGGCTTCAGGCTGCATGGAGCCTCTTCCTCGTCGTGACTAATCCTAATGACTAATCCTGTTGTAAACGATAGACCCGTCACTCTTTCCTTTACAATGTGTCTCACACGGCCTATTTCTGTACAGTAACATTCACACGGCTGCTTGGAAGAGATATCAAGAGTTTATTTTTTAACTGTTTAGAATAGAAACAACTTATTGCTACAGTCATTTATAGACAAATGTTGTTTATCCTGCTGTATGCAGTGAGGTTGTTTGGTTGACATATATATTGTCAGTAATGGAGGTTTCTCTAAGGGCGCTTTCACACCTGTAGTTCGGTGGACTCGGTGCGATTCAGGGGTGAAATTGCAACATTGTTGCATTTTTCATTTGGTTTGGTTTGCTTTCACACTGCACTTTATCAAACGCACCACACACTGTAAACACGCCATGCAATGGGGACAAACACTTGTTTATTGGACAGAATATACGAAACTGGCCGACACTTCCTGCTCTCAGAAATAATGGAGCAACACCAAATTTATAACGTCTTAGGTTTTCTGGTTCCTGTTTAGTCTAATATTTTAGAAGAAGGCGAACAATGAGCCGCTGACAGACAGCGAGAGAATGTGAGGGATGGTGATGTCACCCAGACGACCAGCGATATGTGGTCAGAACAGCTCATGAATCTGAAAGTTATCATCCCATAAATCGTATATAAATCCGTAAATAGTGTGCAAGGTTGAAGTTGCAGCTAGTAAATGCTCTGTTTTTGGTTCTCTTCCTTGTTTGGGTCAGATTGCGTTCTCACCTGAAGTGAACTGAACTCTAGTTCACTTGGAAGCAAAACGTGCCCCCCATTTTTAAGCGGACCAGAGTTTGTTTGATCCGCTCCAGAGTTGGGATGAGCTTTCATATCAGCCTGACCCAACCGGACTATTAGACCGAACGCTCCAGGGTTGGGTTAAAACGGACCAAATAAGGCAAGTGCCGTTTCATTATTCTTCACTACTTGCTCTTTGCTTTCAACTCTTCACTTCTGCCTAGTTTGTTTAATTTACTGCTACAGTACTTTAATTTGCAGATTCATTGTGGAGGAAACATGATGGCTGCTTGGATTACATTCAAAGGCAATTTTTTTTCTAATCCAGAAAGTGTGACATCTTTATACCACACAGCTGTCGTGTGGAGGAGGTTGGAGTAGATGATAAGGCACAGACAGCACAAGACTTTGACACCAGACCAGAGACACCAGGTTTTCACATCCTGCATTACACATGTCAATATGTGCAATAGTTCAACATTTTAAGAAATACGCTTACTAGCTTTTTTTGCTAAGAGTTAGAGGAAGAAACCGCTACCAATGTCATGTCTGTACAGCCAGCAGCTGGTTAGCTTAATTTAGCACATAGGCGTAATTTACAGGGGAGATGGAGGGTTCACAACCCCCCCCCAATAATCAAAACTGGCCAGTGCAAACCACCCCAAAAAACTATTATAATTTCCTTTACATAAGTAAAGACATTTGCTGAAAATGAAGTGTTTGACATTGAAAATTTCAATTTTGCTCAAAAGTGAAAATCTCAACCCCCCCTCCAATGTTGAACCCAAAGTTATGCCCTTGACTTAGCATAAAGCCTGGAAACAGGGGAAACAGCTTGCCTGGCTCTGTCCACATCTAACACAATTTGCCAACCAGCACCTCACTAATTAACTTGCTATACATCATTTGTTTAATCCATACAGAAACCAAAGTGTAAAAATTACATGTTGCCTTTTGTACAACCAAAGCCGGAAAAGCTGTTCCACTCCCTATTCAGCCCCATTGTACCGAATTTGGTTGCAGTTCCACCAGAGTTCCACTAAGGGTGATCGCAGGCGAATGCAAAATGAATGGGACTCTATGGAGCTAGACAGCTCAATTTGTCTCTTTCGCCTTATTGTCATTGAGAAATCTCAGATTTGATTATAGTTTTTGCAAGTTCAATATGGATTATAGGTTGAAAGTTGAATGAACGTGTACTTATGTCCTTTTGATTTCTTACGGGTTGAGTCGTTGTTGCGCATAACACGCTAGCATTCTGCTAATGAATGCTGATTGGTCAGTGAAGGACTGATTATGATCGGAGATCCCGCTTGACGGCATCCGAAGCAGAACCAGAATGTCAGAGTGAATATTTCAGCGTGGTCCTTAAAACATTAGCAAACCTCTTTCTAGCACGTGTATTGACAGGTAGAGTCTAACCTGTCAGCTGTGTTGTATTGACAGGGAGAGTCTAACCTGTCAGCCGGTTGTATTGACAGGGAGAGTCTAACCTGTCAGCTGTGTTGTATTGACAGGTAGAGTCTAACCTGTCAGCTGTGTTGTATTGACAGGTAGAGTCTAACCTGTCAGCCGTGTTGTATTAACAGGGAGAGTCCAACCTGTCAGCTGTTTTGTATTGACAGGGAGAGTCTAACCTGTCAGCCGTGTTGTGTTGAAAGGTAGTCTAACCTGTCAGCTGTGTTGTATTGACAAGTAGAGTCTAACCTGTCAGCTATGTTGTATTGACAGGTAGAGTCTAACCTGTCAGCTGTGTTGTATTGACAGGTAGTCTAACCTGTCAGCTGTATTGTATTGACAGGGAGAGTCTAACCTGTCAGCTGTGTTGTATTAACAGGGAGAGTCTAACCTGTCAGCTGTGTTGTATTGACAGGTAGAGTCTAACCTGTCAGCTGTGTTGTATTCACAGGGAGAGTCTAACCTGTCAGCTGTGTTGTATTAACAGGGGGAGTCTAACCTGTCAGCTGTGTTGTATTGACAGAGAGAGGCTAACTTGTCAGCTGTGTTGTCGACGCCTCGAGAGAACAAAGGAAGCGACTCAGAGCTTGCTGTAAAGCAGTATCTCTGGCCGTATATGTGACGTCATTGACATTTTAAAAGGCTTTTTAGAACAAAAAAGCAGCAGTGTGTATTTTCTTAGCCTCCCCTTTCGAATGCAACATTCAAATTACTAGACAAAAAATGATATCCTGAGAAAAGTAGATTTTGAGGGGTATAGCTCCATAGAGTCCCATTCATTCTGCACTCGCCTGTGAGCGCCCCCTATATGGATCAAGAGTGGAAGTGCAACCAGTTCAGAAGCCGGAAGTAACGAGAGAGTGGAACTTCTTCCCTTATTAGAAATTCTTTGGTACTACTTCTTGGCTGGGCAGTGGGAGCAGTAACATCCTGGAGTCATCCTGTCAGTGTGGGATTGCCAGGCAACCAGCTATTGCTAATGATAATTATTCGTATAGGCCTATGAACATAGCCTATATGAACATACAGTAACATTTAGGAGATTTGTAGTATGCCGATAAATGGCACTCCTCTGTATAAAACTAATCTATAGCCAAAAAGATCGTCAAGCTCACAAAAGTGGTCTCTTCTATCACTAAAATCCACTAGCTCTCAGCCTCGGGAGCTTTTTTACGCCTTAATATGACAGATGTTTGTTTCCCGACCAATTCAATAGAGTAATGCATTTAATAAACTGGCCCCCCTCCCTGGGTGACTGCTGGCTCAAACCCCTGGAAACCCCACGTTAATGAAGGTTTATGTGACGTGCTAAATGCCATAAGCTTGGTCTGCTCTCTTAATGGGGGGCTTTCACAGCCAGTTAGAAGCTCCGCAGTCAAGCTTAGATATCAGACAAATATGAGAAAACTGCTCATCAGACACTATGGAAAAGAGGGATTTTGCAATGTTTATCACTGCCTTCAGCAAGCACATGAAGGACGGAAGACAGACAGGAATATTAAAAATGAGTTTATAGTTTTTATGGTTTACGGTTCATCACTTTGCCATCTACAGTTGTTTGTATCATTGTATGTTTAGTCTATATGCACAACATTCCACTTCCGGGTTTGTTGTGGTGCCGCCAGAAATTCCGCTGGATGTCCCTCATTTTTCGACCGGATGTCCGTCCCCTTCTTCTTTCTTTGTGTTGGCGTTCTAACCTCTGGTGGATTTCTGAGGACTATGGTTAACTGCTCCTCAGATCTCTGCAGGGTAAATCCAGACAGCTAGCTAGACTATCTGTCCAATCTGAGTTTTCTGTTGCACGACTAACTACTTTTGAATGTACACGTTCCACCAAAACAAGTTCCTTCCCGAGGCTATTTAGCAGAGGTACCGTGGCTCCGTCCGGTGATTAGCGCTGCCCAAAACGATTGTGATTGGTTTAAAGAAATGCCAATAAACCAGAGAACTTTTTTCTCCCATCCCGGAATGCTGTGTGGACTAGCCAGACCTTCCTCCCCAGCGCTGTGGAGGAAGGTCTGGCAATGCGAGACTAATGTATGGCAGACAAAAAAAAGTGTGCTGTGTGGTTTACATGCCACCAAATCCAACAGGTGCTGCATCATATTGTAATAGTGTCTTCTGAATGCATCTTATGTCATCACAGTATATTTCAGAGCTATTTTATATCACATTCATATCGCTTCCGGTTGTGTACTTTGTCTCATGTCGCTGCTGGTGTTATAGCAAAACGCAATTTCTTGGCAGGTTGGTAAGACTCCATTGTGTCTGAAGATGAATGTATTGTTTGGACGTAGCTTTGGCGAGTATGGCAGATGCTCTCGGTAGAAATGCACTGCCACCCGTCCCGAGTATATGAGAGGAACAGAGACGATTAGTGCTTGAGAGGCTTGTCCACTCATGGCCCATTTCAGTCCTTCTCACTAGATTGCATTTCTGCAATTATGGCTTGTTCCTCTCCACTGAAGTGGTATGCACAGCAATCACTTCATCTTTTTGGAGAAAGATAGCACATTTTCTAATAAAATAGGCTTTTTTTAAGGTAAGTTTTGAAGATAAAGGCAGAATTCATGTTTTGGAGGCGATGCTAATCCAGCTGGTTAGACCAGACTACACCAAAGCTCAAAGGCTCTCACATATGCATGAGGACTGCAGGAGGGACATTACATTTCGGCTACATTTACATTGGTACGTTTTGGTTTAAAAAAGAATATCTTTTGTTACGTTTCCCCCTCTCATTCCCCCTGCTCTGGCGTTTCCCCCTCTCATTCCCCCTGCTCTGGTGTTTCCGAGCCCCTAAACCTTTTTGGAGACCCTAAACCTTTTTTTCTGACCGTTTTGGTTGGTAATCTGCGGGGTTGTGTTGCAGTCTCAACGGCCGCAAACGGAGACCTTTGGAAACACCGACAATGACGCCAAAGTTCCGCCGCCTGATTGGGTCTTATCGGTCACGACGTCTCGTTCTCTGAGTCAAAGCTACTAAGGTTACCATGGCAACTACCAGCAACAGGCAGAGTATACATGCTGCCTCCTGTTTACACTGGCACGCGCATGCCCAGTATATGAGAATGTTGATGATATATTTCGGTCTGGGCGTGTCAGTTTAAACAGAGATTAGTTCTTCTACTGGAGCTAAAAACACTTGGCTCAAAACTCCACTGAAAAACCAAAACATAGTACAGTAAACGTAGCCTTAGGTATGAAGTTGTGAATGAAAGAGTGTTCACCCCTCACATCATGATTGGCTTACAGTGAGTGAGCAGATTTGCTCAGGGACTTGTTGTCTGTCTTGTTTATCACAAGTCAGATTTTGTAAATCTTACATCACCCTGAGTGCCTGCAGTGAAAGTAAGCTTATTGAAAATGTTTCCAAAATTATAGAGAGCATAACTGACATTTCAGGTTAAACTCAGTATCTTTCAATTAGACTTTTTCCACTTAATGCAAAGTGAATCTTAGCAGTGGCACAACAGCAAACAAAGTCAGTTATAAAACATTAACAGACGCACAGATTCTTGAAAAAAAATAAGCACTTTCACAATTGGGTTCAATTTGAACACGCCATGGGTTGTGGACCAACCACAAGCAGCCGCCCCACCCTGTCGACCCCCTTTTTCCATGCACTAACTGTAAGGAGGCACAGGCACACACACTGTTACCTCTGGAATGGCATTGGAATTGAATTAGCCCAGGGTGGCTTAAGCATGTGGGCATGTGTGAACCTGTTAGCGGGGTGCGAGTGCATCATCTTTCACAATCAGCCGGCTGTGTGATGTACCCGGGAAAATGAGGCTGCTGTTGCTCTGCAGATGGAGCGGCGCCTCGCTGTTGAAAATGTATTCGCTGGGGTTTTTTTGTAGTGAGAGACGGAGATAGAAGGACAAAGAGGGAAAGATGAATGAGAAGGACTGAGGCTGGTATGACTTGATCTGTATGTTAGTGTTAAAAATTGACATTTAATGGCAGTAATTATTGTAGAAATGATATTCTGGATATCAGAACATGTTATGTTTTGCCATATTACTTTACTTCCTTCGTGTATGTGAGCCGTGAATGCAGGGAAGGAAGTAAAAAATAAGTTACATAGTACTGCTGTTGGTTTCAGTGGAACATTATGTTGCTAGTAGCAACCACTACTGGCAGAGTTCCATAGCAATTGTAGTTTAACTTTTAAATCCGACCGACAGATCTGTGACCATGGAAATAAAATGGATAGTAAGGCCATTTCCATACAAATCAATGTGAGTGGAATGGTCAGAGCGCACGGAAAAACGAGCAGCGGAGTAGTAACGTTATGAGGCAGAGAGCCAGCCGCTAAATAAATCAGATTAACTTCATGCTTCATCCACACTGCTATCGCCGTGAGTGACAGCTTTATTCGTCTCATTCTCTGTGAACAATGTGGCGAGGGGGTAACGTTAAGGCGGAGTTAGCAAGCTAACGTTAGCCAACTAACATCAGCTGGCTGGCTTGCTGGTTCCACCGTGCTTTTATGCTACATCAGTGCCACTGCCGCTGGGACTTACCTTAACGGGTCTCTGACCCGCTGCCGCTGGGTCTAACGTTAGTGGTCCACTGACCCACTGCTGCTGGGACTTACGTTAACGGGTCTCTGACCCGCTGCCGCTGGGTCACACATTAAACTACAGTCCACATAATTCACCACATTAAAAAACATACACAAAACATTAGTCAACACATATTAAACAATGGTAGGGGTGGGAACAATAATCGATTCTTAGATGCATCGCGATTCTCTCTAGAACGATTCGATGCTCGATTCTGATTAGTTAATAAAACTTTTTTTTTTAAAAGTGTTGATTTTTATTTCAAAGTTACTGTCTCCAGACAAGTACAAATCAGAAAACAGAGTGACTGAAAGAGGATGGGATAATGGACAACAACTTAGAGTTTAGGCAAGAGTGCAGAAAAAAAATACACAAAAATGGCCAAAAGGAAAAAAAACAAAATTGTGTATATACACATGATCTGATAAGACATACATAAAATAATTAGGCAAAACACATATAGGCTGTTCATGTACTTTACCACATGACCTCTGACCACCTCATGTGTAATGTTCTAAGAAGCCAGTTCTCCACCTTTAAACATGACGGAGCCTCTGACCTGGAAGATCACTGGGAGAGAAGGGGACTTCACAAGACTGTTGAAGGCTTCAGCATGGAACGACTACACAATAAAAACCTCAGTAGACAGAACATTTCATTAAAACGTGTGTGTGACAAATACTGTATATGTCAAAATCTAAGCTTTGTCTAGGAAGTGATTAGCAAACTCAGATTTATGTGTATATATATTTTTTAAAATCACGCATGGAAATGTACATAAAAAATTGTTGCATCGAGATGCATCGATAATCAGTTTAGAATCGAATCGTTGGCCTCTGAATCGGAATCGAATCGTGAGGTGCCAAGAGATCCCCCCCTCTCCCCCCCCCCTATAAAACATACATTAAATACTGATCTCTGTGTTAATTTAGTCAATAAGAGTTGTAGAGAATTCCATGTTTGCCTCGCTCAATATACTACTGTAGGTTAACACAGAACACAGACTGCACAAACAGTACGGAGGTCAAATTCACATGAATAATGTGAGGCAATTTTTTTACTCTTTTTACTTATATTTTAATCCATACATTGCTGTGTTGTACTGCCTATGGAGAGTTTTTTATTTGACTCATTTGACAGCTATATTCTATATATTTGGTGAACCTGGTTCTGACTCTTGCTCATGTTATCTCATCTTTTTTTCTGATTTGTAATTAACATCACTGAATTTCTGAAAAAAAGTCTTGAAATCTTCCTAGAGTTCCACTGTAGCTGTAGTTACCAACTACATGTTACACTATGTACAAGATAGGCTGACTGTTATTGGGTAAAACTCTCCAAAATGTTACCTTGTTAGGAACTATTATAATTCTTTGTTTTGGTTGGATGAAAGTACATTTTTGACATAATTCAAAGTCAAACTTGTCCTTCAGCTAGTGTGAAAACATATCTTCTCATTTGAGGTATGTGTGAATCAATTATTGATGAATTCACATATAGAGATTTACAAAATAATATTGTGTGAGTACTTTTGAACTACATTTCGGACTGCTAATTCTTGTTTTTTGTTTTTTGTTTCTTATTTATTTATTTATTTTGAGTGCAGGTATTTACCTATATTTTTTTCCATTATGGTATTCCTGTTTTTACTTAAGTAAAGGATTTAACCCTTGTGTTGTCTTTGTTTCAACCTTGAAAAAAACACCTTTTTTTCTGACATTTGTGACGCCTTTTTTCACAGTTTGTTTTTGCTTTTTCCAACGTTTTAAATTTTTAGATTTTTCTTCTACACATTTTCAGCGCTTATTTCTACGTCCAATATTTTCTGATATAAAACAAAACTTTAAAATGGGACAATGTGACCCGAAGTCAACACAAGGGTTAAGGGCTCTTACCACCACAGTGGGAATTAAAAACAGTGAGAAACGTGTTGCATCACCTTCAGTCCAATGTGCACGCTATTCGAGTTCCCCTGTGCTTCCTGTCTGTGTGATTTCAGTCACTCACGTGTCTGCTTTGAAAGCGCTTTAAGGAAGGAAACGTAGTACTCACTGGCCCAATGAGACTATGTGGTTGTTTTCTGGGCTTTTTACCTTCATTTTTATATAGACTATTGTGTCTAACATACTTAAAGCACAGCCTTGAAAAGCTATTCATCCACGCAATGCATATCTGTGTGTTTTCTTTACTAAAATTACCACAGAGTTTTTCAAGGCAGCCCTTGAGGAGGAAGCATTCATGCTGCTTGGTGACAATGTTATCACATGACAATCCAGGAAATGTCACCCTCCAGTTTGGGCCGTAAACAGTTCTGCGACTGTGCTATCTCTCTGTTCCCATACCACAGTGTCTACCTCAGGCGTTGTTCATGTACATTAGTTGTTTGAGATAAATCTCAGAGTTTGCTTTAATCAGCGACGGGTGCCAAATGGGTGTTGTGTGCCACAGATTTTCAGATCATGCATAGTTTTTTCAGCCAGATAAAAATAACAGTTTTACACAGTCTGTCTTAAAAAAACCTGTTATGATGGAGTATTAGGGGTGCTGTTTCTAGATTTTGAGAATAAAGCTTTGTTGAAAATAAAATGTTGTGTAATGTTATAAAAATAAAGTCACAATTCTATGCCATTATATTATGATAATAAAGTGACAAGAAAAGGGTTTTATTTAAAAAACTGAATATTTAATATTATGATTTAACTTCATAGTTTATATATTTTCATATTTCTCATATTTTAGCATCTTTAGAAATATTGGAATTTTTTTTCACAAATAATGAAAACCAAATTTTAAAATCTCTAATTTTTCTCTCACAGTGGCCCTCATACTCAGTTGTTATCTGATGCTCACTGAAGTGTATTTAGTGTATTTTAACTTTATTGTAGTTTGTAATTAGTTCTCTTTTCCTAAAATATAAATTGTAGTTGAGCAGCCATAGGCCATGCAGTAATGATAGATTAATATCACAATGTCAGCACCATACAGACTGTGTTTATTGAACTTCATTTATAGACGTTCATCAAAGTCAGTAAGCGCCTCCTTAGCCTGCACTCGGTGCTTATCGACTTGCCATGGGGCTGCATGTAAATAAAGCAGAACTGTGTTTCAGACGGAAGAAAAACTCCATGCATCGTTGCCCCATCACACCAATAGGAGCTGCTCTGGAGAGCAATCAGTGCTGACTAAAGCCGTCATATTGATGGATCTATCAGCCACTGGCTGGGCTCCCAAAAGCCCCTGGCTCTGTGGTTGGGCCATATTGTCAGCTCAGTTTGAGATCCTGCACCAGGAATCCTAATCCTTTGCTTGTGCTCAACCACCTACTGACAACTTTAATTACTGCCTCAAGACTCCAAAAGAACCACATTGTGGATTTAGTTATTATTTTATATTTTTATTAAGCAGGGGTCTATGTCGGTGAAAATAAACACTTTATTAGGACTGCTCAGTCTTAATACTCACCTTATGGTAACTATTGTGGTGGAGTCAATAGTAACACTCCTATACTTAAGTAAAGGGTAACTACCGTTTTTTTCAACCTGGACCTATTATAGTTTTGTGTGTAAGTGAGTGATGACTACGGCTGGGACAGTATGGATTTTTTTCTTACCGCAGTTGAAAAGCAAAAAATTCCCGCGGTAGAGCGGTATACCGCAACCCCCTTACAAGAGTAGCATACGTGAGCGAGAATGGCAGGGTGCCTTAAGTGAGTGACGTCAGTGGCTGTGAGGTCACTGCAAGGACAGCGAGCGGTAACGGAGATTAGTGTATGAGTGCCGCTGTGAGGAAAAGAGAGAGGAAAAAGAGATAGCAAAGTTGATGTAAAGTGAGTTAAAATTGAACAATAAAACAAGCTTGAGCTTCTCAAGACATGGTGGCTTTATCTATTGTCAATAGATAGGTTACTGCCGGTAAAGTAAATGGTGTTACCCCCGAAAAAACATCGGCTTAAACCTTACAACATATGTTGCAGCCATAAAAGATTGCGGCACAGTGTTTCCATTTCAGCTCAATGTGAGAGTTTTGCTGTCATTTAGGGCCACAATGTTTTTTTTTCATCTCTGTTGATCCATTCCACAGACAGTTCAGAAATCTCTTTTTTCAATAAAGTTTGCTAACAATGCCGAGTGCAGCCCGTCTAGCAGCTGAGCAGACAGAGAGCAGAGAGGGCGACTCGGCAGTTCGCTAACGTGTTGCTCTCTCTACCAATATAAGCTACTCTGTTCAGGCTACGAAACGTGCATGCAGGCTGAAATTCAACCGTGCCGTTTTATCGGGATAAAGCTATAAACAGAAGGAAACTCTGCTAGCTGCTAGGCTAATGTGCAATGGTAAACACTGCAGCTGTAACGTTAATGTGTCTATCTCAGCTGAGAACGGAGAAATGTCTTTGCCACATTTCTCCGATACAAGACATTACACAGGTACTATCGCATATAGGCCTAATAGTCAACATGAATGGAATGCTATTATGGGTCATGGAACATTGAGCTCCCCAACTCGCGAAAGGTCGGATTTGCTCCATCTTTTGATGATAAGTTTTGTTTAGAAAACCTTGAATCCATGTAAGACACTGTCATCTGACACAATCCATGTCATTAGAGTCAATGAATCCATAGCATTAGAATCAATGAATCCATGTCATTAGAGTCAATGAATCCATGTCATTAGAGTCAACGAATCCATGTCATTAGAGTCAACGAATCCATGTCATTAGAGTCAATGAATCCATATCATTAGAGTCAACGAATCCATGTCATTAGAGTCAATGAATCCATGTCATTAGAGTCAATGAATCCATGTCATTAGAGTCAATGAATCCATGTCATTAGAGTCAATGAATCCATGTCATTAGTCAATGAATCCATGTCATTAGAGTCAATGAATCCATGTCATTAGAATCAATGAATCCATGTCATTAGAGTCAATGAATCAATGTCATTAGTCAATGAATCCATGTCATTAGAGTCAATGAATCCATGTCATTAGAGTCAATGAATCCATGTCATTAGAGTCAATGAATCCATGTCATTAGAGTCAATGAATCCATGTCATTAGTCAATGAATCCATGTCATTAGAGTCAATGAATCCATGTCATTAGAATCAATGAATCCATGTCATTAGAATCAATGAATCCATGTCATTAGACACAACGTGCACACATGTGCAGGCCAATGTTTTTTTTGCGGTGATGACGGTGACGAGCTCAGAGCCGCGGTAGACGTCACCTGACCGCGGTATTGCGGGAATGCAGTAACCGTCCCAGCCCTACTGATGGCTGAATGTTCAGTGTCAATTTGGTCTACTAAAAGTGCTTTAGTTTGCCACTGAAAGGCTCAGATTAATATTCTAATTGTCTGACAACATTATGGAAAGGCAACCCGGTCTCACGAAAGTTCGTGTTATGGTGACGTTATTTTGATCTATTGATTTGTGTACAGGGAAACGATTTTCTACTTTATTTCGTGCTGGTCACCACTAAATTGGAACGTTACTATTTCACGAACTGCCATGACACTGGGCTGCAGCGGTCCGCGGTCTCTGGGGGACACAACAACAGGGAAATTAAACGCGACAACTGCCATGACACGGGGCTGCTCTGGGGGATGCAACAAGGGGACGCCACACGCGGTAGACAGTGACAACAATGGCTGCTGGGACACGATCCGCGGTCTCTGGGGGATGCAACAACGGGGAAATTAAACGCACGCCGGCGACAATAACGCCGACAACAACGGGACGCGCTACAACAACGGGACGGTTGTGGTTAGGAAAAGAAAGACGGGGAAAGGTTGTGGTTAGGAGAAGAACAACGCAGAAAGGAACTATCACATGCGTGACGCGATCCCCGGTCTCCAGGGTGAAAGTCCTGTGTTTTTTTACCCAACCTACCTCCTTACGCGGATTTTCGGCTTTTCAATACTAATCGCTACCATAATCGTGCTGTTATCACGTAATGCTTCCCATTCAAATACATTAGTTTAAAATTCGTGCTCACCAACACGATAAAACACAGAAAAACGTGTCCCTGTACACAAATCAATAGATTACATAACGTCACCATTTCACAAACTGCCGTGGGACTGGGCTGGGAAAGGATCCCTACAGATAGACATTTTAAAACTTAACTTTCTGTTTAACCAGAAACAGCTCTGAGGTCGCTTTCTCTTTAACAGAAAGGTCGACCTTCTTAGAAATCCTTTCCATAATGTTGTCAGACACTTAGAATATTAATCTGAGCCTGTCAGTGGCAAAATGAGTACTTTTGTGAAGGTAAATACAAGCTGGACAATTGCCCTATTAACTTACATTGTAACTTGTTTCTCCGCTGCTGACTGCAGCAATCTCTCCTAATACTGGACCAATGTCAAAGATCATTGTTCCCATCAGTCACTTAGACACAAAAACATAAAAAAAGTATAGTTCCCCTCAACCACTTACTCTAAATATTCCCACTGTTTTGACAGAGAATTAGTTAGTAACCATTTTGAAAATCAATACATTGCCTGTCAGTTATCAAGCAAATTACCAAGCGATCACTTACCCAGTTTCTCAAAAGTGAGGATGTTGTCAGGAAAAAATCGTTCCAGATCCACAGACTTAAAAGAGATTCATCTATTGATATCTAGTGACTATTTTTTTTAAATGTAGATAAATAAGTAATTGGTAGTTGCAGGCCTATCGTAGATCTTCTTGGTAATTACAGTCTATGGCAAGCAAACAGGTACTCTATGCTGACAACCCAAAGCATTCTTTTGGAAGTTAATCTTAGAGGATTCATTCATTCATTCATGTATTCAAAACCAAACTGAAAACACCAGATGAGGAACAAAAAAAAAAAGATGTCACAGTGCATTAGTGTTTTTGTATCATACTTATATCATAGCATTCAGTTCTGGTCAATGAGATGAAAGCGTTTTATTTCTTTACTTTGCACAGTGAAAGCCTAAAACATAAGTAAGTCACTTCCTGTTTGATATGGGAAAATAGAGCACATACTGCACTTCAATTAAGGGGAATGGGCTGCTCTTCCTTGTTGCAGCCCCTTAATCTGCCTAAACATGATCAGAGGTAAACCACTAGGTAGGGTGCAGAGCATAGGGCAAGCAGAGGCAAAGTACAGCGCAGCTATACATTGCTTCTGGCTGCCTCCTCTCCTCCTCTCATGATTGCGCCTAAAAGGTCAGCGGCAACTAGGGAAAAGTTGAGATAATTTTAAATTTGACCGCAGCACACTGCGGCAAATTCCAGCGGTACATCACGCTGGGGCTCGGCAATATATCGATATTATATCGATTAGGGCTGGGTATCGTTCAAACATTTTCAATACCTGTCAAACTAGTGTCAACAAACCTGGTGTGGTTTAGTTTGTCCTTCCTGTCAACAGGTACACCTGTCACTAAAAAGCTTCTGATCAGACTGGGGTCTCCCAGCGGGTTGTCATCTTCATTCAGGAAACACTTCTTAATCTGATGTCCCCAGACACCACAGCTCCTTCTTCTTCAGCTACAGCTGTCATAGCAACACATAAATCCTCTGCCTTCCTGTTGTGCTATGTGTTTAAATGAACATGTTCCTTCCCCATCAGAAGCTAAATAGCTTTGCCCAACAGTCCTGCCTCTCTCCAGACCTTGATAAGGGATGCCTTCTGGTCTTTGATCTCAAAGTCCAGACTGTTTCCTGTTCCGAGAAGGCAAACACAGGAAGTGTGGGGTTTTGGGCTGTTACACTGTGGTAACAATAAGAGCAGAGTAAATCAGTGTTTAGTGACAGTAGCTCCTAAAAGACCCATGGGAAACTTCCATATCTAGAAAACAACAGGAAACAATAAAGGGCATGCAAATATAGTCACTGAAATGCAAGATGCAAAAATCCCAAAACACTAGATTCAATTAAACATTCTACTTCTCAAGGAAGCCCCTGTGATCAGCAGGCGTAATCATTCCACCGATAATTTGCTAAAAATGTTCAAATGATGAATTGCTAACATGCATCCTTGTGGTGAAAATTTGTAACTGAGCAGATGCACTAAAACACATTTTACAACACGTTTGAACACATCAAGACCTCAATTGTTAGATTATTTTGCTAGCTGAAGCATTTTCAAAGTCTTGCGACATCTTGTTTGGGAATGCTTTGAGCAAACTCCACCACTTTTATTATTTACTTCTTTGCAGAAGGTGACAATGTGTTTTACTGAGGATTATTATGGGATGGAATCAGCTTTGAATAGTTTTAAAATCCACTTTTAATACAGCTAGTAACAGCTGTCGCTCGATGCCCACGCATTAACAGCTCCACAGATGTTACTGTGTAATCTGGAAGCACACCTGCTGTATGTAATGTGTACAGTATATTGATTTAACATATGTCTCCTTCCACTGTCCATGGGTTAGAATTCAAACTGACAGCTCGAGTACTGAACATGGTTCCCATGTTTTTGAAGCGTCTTTTTTTTAACCACACTGCTAAAATAGTAGATGCTTGTTTCGTCCTTTACACACCGGTGCATGTAATAATTCGTTTTTTATGTTACAATTTTTTAAACATAACCTTTATACAAAATAGTGCAATAAAAAATATAAATGTATGTGCAGTATGTTGTTTAAGAGAATGTATTTATCCCGTTTAATTAATCTGAGCATATTATAACCAAATAGATTATTGGGCATTAATTGGTTATTTTTTCGACAGGCATTGTCAGGTGTGTGTGTGTGTGTGTGTGTGTGTGTGTGTGTGTGTGTGTGTGTGTGTGTGTGCGTGTGCGTGTGCGTGTGCGCGCGTGCATGTGTGCCAACCCTTCTTGGATGTGGATTTGTGGGTAAGGACGAATAACAATGCAAAGAACTTTTGTCATATAGTTATCATAATTACTTTTTAATAATAATAATAATTTGAATACATGTTTTAAATATTTCTTTTCCTTTGCTGTAAGTACTGTGACCCATTAAGCAGTCAAACCCTTGACCCTACCAGTGTGGGTGTGTGGCTGCATCCATTTAGCTACATGAGACCAAAGTGACGACTTTTGCTGTCGACATAACCTTTTCACCTTTTTACAAAAACCCAGGCTGTTCAGTGTCAACAGATTATGAAAGCCCTGTTAGGGCAAGTGCATGTTAAAAGGCCCTTGATCTCAGGGTCATACATGGGTCATGTACTGCACATGAAATGACTCTCCCTGCACAATATTTGCACGTATGCTCTGCATACACAATGCACAGGTAGCGTGTTTCCCATTTTCCAGGTCGCATTAAAGCCAGTGAACATGCAGGGTTGTGTTTAAACCAATCCTTCCAACCATTAAACATTGTGAACCATAGGATTCAGATGAAATAGTGTTAGAGTAGTCTATATCCACAACATTCCACTTCCGGGATTGTTCCGTTGCCACTGGAAGTTCCGCCAGATGTTCCTCATTTTTGTCCGTCACCTTCCTCTTTCATTGTGTTGGCGTTCTAACCTCTGGTGGATTTGTGAGGACTATGGTTAACTGCTCCTCAGATCTCTGCAGGGTAAATCCAGACAGCTAGCTAGACTATCTGTCCAATCTGAGTTTTCTGTTGCACGACTAAAACTACTTTTGAACGTACACATGTTCCACCAAAACAAGTTCCTTCCTGAGACTATTTTGCAGAGGCACCGTGACTCCGCCGCCCACAAGATTGTGATTGGTTTAAAGAAATGCCAATAAACCAGAGCAGGTTTTTCTTCCATCCCGGAATACTGTGTGGACTAGCCAAAGCTGGACTAGTGTGAGAGGAACCATTATGAATATTTAATCAAAGGTCTAACAATCACAGGGTCTCGTATGATTTGACTTCTCAGCACAGCACTATGCATTGAAGTAACCAGACAAATCGAGAATGAGGACTTTGGTTCACATGAACCATTATAAATCTTCCATCACAATCAAACACTAGGGTGCATTATAAAAAAGCCTCACCAACCACACGTCAGCAAGTCTTCTGTCTTCCTTGTGACTCACATGCCTGGAGAGCAAAGAGAGGTCTCTGTGTGAAAGCCCCATCCTGACCCACACAGCGCTGCCCAACTCCCATGGCCGTGTGAGCCGAGGCTGATGGGCGACTAATGACTCTCGCCGAGGGTTCTTTGCAAACAGCCTCATGAATTAGTCATCACCTTCCCTTGACCTGTGCATTGATACCATCTCAGCCAGCCTCGGCAGCCTCCCGAGGATCACAGAGGTTATGTAAATTGACAGATAGCAGACTAATGTGAAGACGTCGTGCAGTCAAGAGCTGCAGAATTGTGATTGATGATGGCAATCTGTTGTTAAAGTGCGACTTGTGTTGCTATGTAAATATATTTGATGCACTGGAATATAGTAACACACTACAGGTCTTGTATTTGCCGGTTTTGCCACTGAATGAAGATTTGTTTTCTTTATGTCATGAACCAGCTTAAATTCACAACCGAAGAAGGGAGATCACACATTGATAAGGATTGAATTAAAACCAATTTATTTAACCCAAATTAAATATTACTATACAATAGCACAACACATGTATTTCAGTAGTATCAGTAGTGTAGTGAATGCATGCATGAAGGTGAGTGTGTGGAACCCAAAAGACAAACCAAAAACGAACCCTGCTGGCTGTTTGGACAGAGAGATTTCAACTGCTCAGCTCCAGCCATCTTAACCCTTGTGTTGTCCTTCGGGTCCCTGGGACCCATTCAGTTTATTTGACGTTTTTCCATTGGCCTGGCGTTGAGCTTTGGGTCCCCCCGGTGACCGTGTACTTTGTGATGTAATTTCACGTGAACTGGCACGGGGAGAGACACGTGCTGTGATCGAACGCGTTTGGACAGGCTAATACAAAATGTAAATAAACTAACCAAGTCCCCATGACACGAAAGACAATAAAAGGATTAAATATGAAACAGAAGGCAATTGGGCAGAGTGGATTCAGGTGTGGCTGATCCTCCTGCCACACCTTGCCACTGGGACTGCCTCCCAAACACCTTCCAGGACAAAATACCCCAGAGCCACCCACAGAGTGGGAGAGCTCATCGCAATGAGCAATTCAAAATATGCGACGATAAGGTAACCGTGGCCCCACAACAACAATGCTTTAACCTTTAACTGTAAATCTGCCTACATGTGACACAAGTTATTTGCCACAAACACATGGGATGGAATAAAATGACCCATTTTTTAAGGTGCATGTTTGCAGGAAAGCGTACCTGAACTTTATCACTAAATGTGTAGAATTGAAATGGTCCAACACCTTTCATAATGAACTAAAGTCTTGAGTTGGGACTAAAAATCTTCACAAAGTCTTGCAATTTGCTTTAAGTTTATGCAATCTATTTTACAAGGTTAGCATATTATTAGCATCTTGTGTTCATGAATAGATTCACTTCATCACTTGCTTTATAAATATGAGAGGTCTGCCACGTCTTTAAACTCACAACAATATGCCATGCTAATGGCAAAAGTACTCACTTGTGTTTTATGATGCCTGCAATAATGACTGCACATTACAATGTTACCAAAGGCCCTTAATGAACAGAATCTAATGTAAAGGGCTTCACAGAGCACAACTTGAAGTGTAATTACTATGTCCTACAGTGAAAAATGATGCTCATGAAAACAAAATGGCAAACAGGGTCACGATTTTGCCACACAAAGCATTTGCAACATCATTTCAAATCAATGACGTTATTTCCGCCGTGTTTTTAAATTACTAATCAGTCTCTGCTGCTGATTACTATAACACAATAGTGATTAAACCTTCTTACAGTACACCCTGACATGAAGGCTTTCACACTTGTTGTGCCACACCCAGTTTGTTGGAATACACAAGGAGATAGCATGTAGCATTAGCAAAGAAACCTACAGAAACCAAACCAAATTAAAGCTCTATAAATATATATTTTCAAATCAAATGAGGATTTAACAGAGATTGTAAATGTTTTAAGCAATTGTTTCATTAATTAGAAACTTTCAACATAATCCCCAGTAACAGAGAGTCAGATAGTGTTGTGGGGCGGGACATTAAGTCAGTCATTGGTGAGAGAAAATGAAGCAGAGGGACAGACACAGAGCTGTAGCCGAGCCAAAGTAGAACACTTTTTAATTAATTAACTTTATCTGTTATCTGGTAAATAAAACGCTGATACAGATAATCAGCAAACTGCCAAAAAACGGCCCGAAAATCGGCCAGGGCCCATAATTGGTGTATTCCTAATTCAAGTTGATATGTCAGGGCTGGGTTTATTATCTTGCTTTGGAATTCTTCTGAGTTCTGGCTTTTAGGAAATATATCTCATGTTCTTGCTACACTGTAAGAAAATTTAAGGTAGTTTAACTTGGAAATGCAAGTTCATCTGCTGCCTTGAAAATTGAAGTTCACTCAACTTGAAGACTGCCTTTGTTTCAAGTTAGAAATTAAAGTTAATGAGGTTGATGTAACTACAGTGTTCTAGTTTTGTTAAAGTTGTTCTTTTAGTTGATTTAACTTTGTATTACTTGGTTTAACTTCATACTTTAAGTTAAAACAAATAATTTATTTTCTTTAATAATGCAAGAAACCTGCCTTGCCTAGTATAACAGACATACTTTCCTGCTTTATTACAACTCGCAGTTTCAAGTTAAAACAACACAACCACATTTATAGCAGAGATAGCGTTACATTTGAGTGCAGCCACCCCAGGGACCCATGCAAAATAGGGGCCCCTCTAAAGCCGCTGATTTTGCGTAACTTAACACAGAAGGGCGACTAGTGAAGTGACACACTGCAGCTTAATGGCTGAAGGAAGCATATTACTACTCTAAATCTAGCACTGTAATACTCCAGCTCTTCTTATCAAACGTAACAGTCACTTAACTCATGGTTACAAATGTAAACCAGCACAACAATGACAATTACCAGGCAACAAAACACTACATTCTAAGCAGACACGTTTAATAAATGGAATTCATAAAGTTACATTTGTATTTCGAACAAACTGCAAACTTTTCAGCAAATTTTAACACAACTTTATTTACCGCCTTGCATCATGGGAATTGACCAGCCAATGAACCAATTGCACCTGACTGCAGTACGCAGATGGGGTTGGGCTAAATGTGGGCGGAGCTAAACGTTTGACTTTTGAAAAGTACTTTCCATTTCAATTTGAGAAGAGTGAAATGCCAAATTCACAATTCACAAGCCGTTGACAGGTACTCCCTCCGCCGTCGGCACTAGTGCTTTCTTGTTTGCCACAACACATGTTATATTTTAGTTGAATTTTGAATAGGCTACATCACTTATCTGCGGTGTATAATTAATTCATTGTGTCCATGCTTTAACTTTGTAGTGAAAGAAGACAGGTTCATTTAAACTCGAAAAGCAACTCTTTTTTTGTTGCAACACACACACACATGCTTTTTTTCAACTGATAACTTACATACCCAAGTTCAATCAACACATACATATCTGACAAATAGTCAACCCAATGAATAAATGCAAGTTTAACTTTCAAAAACTCATAAAGTTGAGTTCAAAATCCACAACTTGTATAAGCTCGTTCAGTTAAAAATAAGAAATAAGTGGACATAACTAAATGGGTCTGTACTTTTTTACAGTGTAGCACTATAAGATAGATAGGTGATGTCTGGGAAGTGTAGTGCAAAAACTCCCCTGATCAGTGAGTCTGAGATGTTAGAGAAGCGAGGATCGCATAAATACTCAGCACATCGCTAAAACAAGTAAGCATTGTCTGTCTTTCGCTGCGGTTCATGTATACATAAACATTGGACACAGATTTGTTGGTTTGGAAATGGTGGACTGGTCACTCTATTGCACAAGCCATATCACAACTTCAAATCAAAGACTGAAGCCATGTCTTGACTGCAAAGAGGGTAAAATAGTGACACATTTTTCACAGATTGTGAGATGCCCAACTGAGCATTCGCTCAATCACTGCATTCTCGCATCCAGAAAGGGTCATATGGGACGTAGGACCGCGGAGAGAGAGAGAGAGAGAATCACGACCCGCTGTGCCTGCGAAGTCACACAAGAGTCACAATCTGTGCTTCTTCTGCTTGGCCAGGCGTCAGTAGGCTAGGACAGATGGGAGGGAGAGAGGTGTCATCTGGTCAAGGTGTGGTGAGAAGGGTGTCAGGGCAACCTTTGTGTAATTGGATAGATGGTCTCTGAAGGTTAGCTGCTGAGCTGGCACTGAAACCTGTAGCTGTGGGCCAATGATACTGAGCTCTGCACCAGACAGGGAGTTATCCTAACACCAATAAAGTGTACACAAACAAATACATACACATGAACACACAACTGCTTTGTTTAGCATTAAAACTGCCATACAAACAGGGGTTAACGTTGGACTGATCCGGCACCTTCGATTAACAAATTAATGTAATTGGCAGTTTCATACATCAGTGTTTCCACACATTTGTCAAATTTAAGGCCCGGGGGTCAAATCCGGCCCCCCCAAATTTTGATCTAGCCCGTATATCAATTTAGGTTCACAATAAATTTTGGAAGCTGTTTTTCAAACTGCAATTAAGCAACACTCAAAGCAGAATTTGGAAGATTTGCTGAATTTGAAACTCTCACAACCAGAGAGTTTGCATAATCAGGCTCTGAAATACGTTGCTGTGAGTCAGCTGTGTGGTAGCCTGCTTTACAGATTTAATCATTGTAATGCTTGATTTGCTAAATTCTATGATGGCTAAAGAACTTTTTTGCTGGCTTTTTTTGAGGGCTTTATGTGGACCAAACTGTAAGAGAGAAGGCTGTATGAGACATGCAATAATACAGTCAAAAATATTTTACTTCTTAGATTGAATAAAAGCATGTCAATAAACTATACATTGGCTGTTGATGTGATTCTCATTTTCCAGTGTGGCCCTTAGTGAAATTGAGTTTGACACCCCTAATTTAAAATAACGCCAAATATCCATTCCAGTATTTACCGTGAGTCCATACACAAAGAAACTGTCTGTGGTGAGTTCACATGTCTGTACCACCTACCGCTTACAGGCTCAGTAGTGATATAAAACGGTAACAGCGCTGCTCATCTGGTGTTTAGCTGTGCTGGACAGAGAGTATTCGGTTAAACAGATGGGTGATGCCTCATTGTTCTCCGTGAAGTTAGACGGAAGTGAATGTAGCCGCGGTGTGTTTTTTTATGTGGACTGACTGCGCCGGACTCCGTTCAAAAATAGCCTATGCAATGTGGTAACTAAGTAGGCAATTTGGCTTTGTGTGCTCTGATTAATTGGGCATGCAGTTATCACACCAGTCATAATTTAGTTTTAATGAAAACTCAACTCCTGGCTGTTTTGGAGGAAGGAAAATACGAGAAAATAGTTCTAATAGTGAGTTTGCTTGAGTGCAGTGTAGTGGATAGAGACTTTATGAAGTTTGCCTAGTAGTAGGAGCCTAGTGTTAAATTCAAATTTGGGAAATGTGGTGTTAGCACCCACCCCCGGATCTTAGGCTTCCCCCACCTGTCAGATCCCACCAGTTCCCATCAAAGCTCCGACCCACCTTCAACCTGAAAAGAGTCTAATCAGCCAGAACAACTGAAATCACCTGTATGACTGTTCAGAGGCTTTAATAGGTCTACCTTTGCTGAAAATGTTGGTGAGATGCAGGTGGATGTAGTTGTGAATCTGTCTTTGGCTTCAATTGACTGCACCTGCTGCTAAGTGCTGTTAAGACACATAGCAGTGTAAGCCCTTTTACACGTGTTTTTGGGGAATATATCATGCTACCTATTTTTTATTATATTTCTTCGGAAGAATTGGATATTTGAGTATTGAGTCATTAAAGAGAAAATGACATATTTCTAATTTAGATTTTAATCCTGCTCAGAAACCATGCAGTGGACCTCAATTGAGCATAACATGAAACACAACATTTTAATTGACCAAGTTATTGATTACGATATAAATTAACAACCAAGGTTTTCTACTGTTATTGCCTTAACGATTTACACACTGCTCTAATGAATTGAATTATCCACAGAGACTTTCTATCAGAATTCTATCAGTAGTTGTTGCTTGGCTGGTTCATTTATTTTAGACCCTGGATTGTATCCATTTTAATTTCCGACTTGACAATCTACATTTTTCATCTTCAATTACACTGTGACCAAACATGAACTTTTTACTTTTACATATGTTTTTAAAACAATTTTTAAATAGCTTTTCTTCCTCTGCCCTTCTTTGTCTAATTTTGTATAAAGAGGGTTATGGAGGGCAAAGAGGGGCCCCCGCTAGGTGTGATTAAACCAGATGGAATGGATGACTGGGGAAAATGGGGGTTGAAGAGGGTGAGAGATGGAGGAAGGGATAGACAGACAGAGAGAAAGACGGGTGGATGAGGGTTATGGCACTGCATTATGCATCGCAGATCCTCAGCCCGGTTGGCTTGTTTTATGGGTTGGTGTCAGGGGTGCCACTCCTGCTTCTCACTCTGTGGCGATGGGCCTGTTGCCATGGCAGCAGCAAAGCATGCTCATTAGCAAATATTACACTTGGCCAATAGAGAGAGAGAGGACTGGGTGCTGACTTTGATGGACAGCAGACATACAATAATAGGTTTACTATATGACAAACATATGAAAGACTCTGCAGCAACACGTGCATATGAAATGATGTGAATTCATTTTGGAAGATGCTCTGCTCATTTAGATCCATCCACTTTACATTTATAAGGCCTCTTGTGCTAGAAGACTGTCAGTTCAGAATATATTATTCAGATTTTCATTTTGGAAGAAAGTTGCCTCAAAATTGTTTGTGTCTCATTGACTTCCCCACCCTTTCTGTGGCACTGAGCCCCCAGCTCACTGGTTCCTCCTGGATATATTCAAATTTAAAATAAGTCCTAAATACAAAGTTTCATTTAAAAAACTTTAATATCTGGGCACTGTAGTTTTTAGCAATTGTGTTGCCTTCCAGGCATTAGGCATTATGTGGTATGATTATCTATTACATATAATTAAACCATTTTGTATCTTGTGTTTTGTTACTCTGAAAATGCTGGACTCAGTATACCATGCAGCACTAAGATTTGTAACTAATTCCAGTTGTCGTTCTCATCACTGTAGCTTGTATGAGAGCGTTGGTTGGCCTTCCTTGCACAATCGCAGTTGGAGCATTGGTATATTTTTCTTTTTAAGGCCATACCGTGTAAACTGCCTCCTTACTTATGTTCTCTCCTGACTCCTAAAGTCACCACCAGGAAATGTAATCTTCGATCATATGGGCAAATCATGTATGACATTCCCCGAACGCGAACTGTCTTTGGTGAAAGTGCCTTTAAAGTTTTTGCACCCTCATCCTGGTATAAATTGCAGAATCATCTTAAATTAGTCTACCTACCAACAATGACACAGTTTAAAATTAGGATAAAGGACTATTTATTTGAGTACTAAATGAACATGTGCTGTTACTGAGCGCTACTGGTGATTATGTTGAAATTATGTTAAATTGCCAACTGTCTTTTTCTGTTTTATGTTGTATATTTTAATATGGAACTATTATACTGCTGTCATGGCCAGGACTCCTTTGAAAACGAGATTCTGAATCTCAATGGGATTATTTGCTGGTAAAATAAAGGTTAATAAAAATAAAAGAAGTCTGTGAGATGATATAGCCACCGTAAACAGCCTGAGAAGCTTACTATGACTCAACTTGTAGTGATAATTCCCAGTCTACAGTGTGTTCATGGTAATAAAGGAACATGTCACCCAGACTAATTCCCAAATGCGTATTAGTCTGGAACCGTTTCATTTTCGCAACAAAACAACGTGGCTCGGAGCGACACATGGGAGGTGTTTGGTCTGTTTTGAAGCAGGAAAAAATGGCTGCCTGGTCACAAACTTTTTCAAATTACAGCTTAACTAAAATAAGTTTCTGAAAACATCTAAGGTGAGAATTATACAATAGAGTAACATAATCTTGATTTATATTTGATCAGAACTGCCCAGTTTGACAGTTTGGTGAGCCTGGTGCGTTGGGCTGGACTCAGTATGCCAGTTACGTACGGTAACTGCGTTCTGTAAGCATGATGCTGCTCTGTCAGTCACTGTCTTAAATCCGCCCCATGTAAGATGAATGGCTGTGATTGGTCCACCCAGGGCCTGGCCGGCTGGAAATTTGTGGGGGGGGGCAACATATCTTCCAGAGCAAATGAATCACAAAACTTCAGCTTGTGTGACTAAGCAGAAGGTAAACAGATATTTATTTCAACCCTTGTGTTGTCTCCCCATCGACCATGAAAAAATAAATACAAATAAAATACATTTTCGTCGCTTTTCCCTACGTTTTAGTCACTTGTTCCTAAGTTTTTGGTCACTTTTTTCGATGTTTGCAGATTTTTTTCTGTGCTTTTTTTGGACATTTTTGTTGTTTTTTCCCCACATTTTTGTAGCTTTTTCCAACATTTTTCAACGTCCTTTTATCAATTTTTCTTCAAATGCTATAAAATTGAATAAAACAGCACAATTCAATGAAAATAGTGAACTTATTTATTTTAGTTGTATAGAACCATCCATGGTATTTTTTTTTTTTGACAATTTGGTTGAAAGAAACCCAAATTTCTGATATAGAAATCTTTTGAAAATGGGTCAAATTTCACCCGAGGACAACAGGAGGGTAAACTTTCCTTTTGTCCACACAATATATTGCATGAAACTCAGGTTAAAGTTATTAGACTCATAAATAATTATAAAGTATAAATAGTATGCTATGATACTGCATTGCACTTTTGTATTTTGTGTGTTGGTGGAGATTGACAGCAGCCTTTCATTTTTTGAAACACAATTTCTAGGAAGGAAGATGAATAAAAATACCAATTTTCTTAATGCTTTGAACAGATTTCAAATATCAAGGGGCCATTGACGTCAACCAGCACACACTGTGACCTTCAAAACTTTCACTTGAAGGATGCAAAAACAGCCAAAATTGCAGCTTTCTTCTTCCTTTACAGACGTGATTGACTGCTTTTCACGGCCCTCCACTTCTCTGCAGCAGTACAGCATGGGACACGGTGGATAATCTTCAATAACAGGTGATCACGGCTGAGCAAACAGCATCAAAACATAACACCTGGGCGCCAGAACAGCCTTCCCTTCAGTCTCACAATCACACTTCAGTACGTACGGCTCGGGAAAAGAGCTTGTCCCTGGTTGTGTGATCCCTATAATGGAAAAAGGTGTATAATCGAGAAGAGAGCTGATGAGCTAATGAAAAGGGTGGCAAGGTGACATTTTCAGAGTGACGTCTGAAGTAGGATGACATTTACAGAGAAGAAGCCCTAAAGACGCTCTTTGAGAAAGGCCGTGTATATCATATAGGAGCAGCACAGGACGACGTGGATGTGAAGCTGATTTAAACATGACTCAGGCTCGCTGGCATAGCTCTCCTTTTTGTCTCCAGGTAGGTAGTATCATTTGGCGGGGTAGTGTTGCACAGATGGATGGTTTTCATGTTTGCTGTTAAAGAGGCGCTATGCAGTTTTGGCTATTTCTTCGCTGTTTTCTTCCTTTTTGCTGGCAGGTGTCTCTATAGAGCGCCCCCTACAGCTTCAGAATAGATATTTGGCAGCTCCTATGTTTACCTGTGTCTGACTCCTCACTCGGTCAGTCTGCCGTTTCCTCTTTCTCTGTTCCTCCGACAATGCTTTCCTAGCTTTCTGCTTCTTTTTAGCCGGCTCAGCCATAACGACAGTGTGAAAAACTCCATCGCTACCTTGTTAGCCGGTTCCTGAATGGGCGTATGTGTGCAGTGCTGTGAAGCAAATTGGTACATCGCGAGACCTGATATCATGCGAAAACTGCAGCTTCGCCGGCCGAAAGTTACAAGGGTGGTTTTTGCGCTCACAGGCACTAGGGGGGAGCGAGACGACCACCATTTAACCCCAAAAAAAGTCATATATCCATTATAATGACTCCAAAGCTGTTCAGTTAAGGTAAATTAAGCTTAAAAAAAACTGCATAGTTCACCTTTAAATGTGAAAGATTCTTTGCAAAATGTCATACATTCGATTTAAGACAAAACTGGCATTCATTGCACAGTAAACCAGTCACCAATTAGTACATTTTTGTTGGTTATGTTTTCAAGAAAAGAGTTCTGTTCAGCTGAAGAATTTAGAAATGTATCATCTAGTTTAATGCCTGACATTGTTTAATCATTATAGGTAAGCAGAGGAGATGACTTTCTGTAATGGTAGCCAGGGCATCAAATCTAACTGACTACCAGCGGTGGAAGAAGTATTCAGATCCTTTTCTTACAGTAAGTATAAGTACTAATACCATAATGTAAAAATACTCTACTACACGTAAAAGGCCCTCATTGAAAATATTACATAAGTAGAAGTAAGTAAGTATCATTAAGAAAATGTACTTAAAGTAATTAAAGTAGAGGTACTCCGTATAGAAAAATCCTCACATTTATAAACTGGAAACGACAGTTCTGTCAATCAAGTTAATGGTCTAGTGATTTCAGCTGGACTTGTAGGCTGTTATATTGTTGGCTAGTTTAATTGAAGATGAATGTAGTGGAGTAAAAAGTACAATATTTCTCTCTGAAATGTAGAGGAGTAGAAGTAGAAAGTGGCATGAAAAGACTCAAGTAAAGTACAAGTACCTCAACTTTGTACTAAAGTACAGTACTGGGGTAAATGTACTTAGTTACATTCCAACTTTGAAAAGACTAAAGTCTGACACCATCTCACATCTAACGTTAAAGACTGTCATAATATGTAAAGACTGGGGATCTTGCAGGGTCACACATTGCAAGACTACATCTAGATTCGTTTTGAAAGATTTAACCAAGCTACCTAGCTACTGCTAGCGTTAGCTGGTAACTTAAGGGAAAGTCTGCAGATTTTCTGTTCTACCAGATGAATGTCTCCAGTACCTGGAGGTCTGTGTTTATCTGCTGGTAAAACTCCCGTTGGATGACACGCTTCAGAAGGGTTGAAAATCATCAACTTTCCGTCTTTAGCGTTTAGCTTAAGAGGGATAGCACCCATAAACAACACTGATCCTGGCTGTTTGATGCTTCCTGTTTGGTGCTGGAGGGCACATTTGTCTGCGAGAGTGGAATTGCTTGAAAAGTAATTTGGTGTAAGGTCAGCATTACGTGATAAAACCAGCATACTTGGGCTTGTGGGTTTTACCATGACAACAATGAACGTCTGGACAAGTTGTGCTTTGATCATCACAGTAATATTTGGCAGAGAAGGCTTCGCTTTTTTGAAGTAACTTTCAAAGAATCAAGCAGCAATGGGATTCTGCTGGACAGACATCTTTCTTAATTAAAGGGAGCTAAGACATAGAATGAGCTGCCCATTGAGCTAAAGACAATACAAAATCATAAGCTGTTTAAAATTAATTAAAGTTTATAATAGATAATCAGACATGTAGTCACATGTGGCGTGGGGTGTGAGGGGTGGGGTATGTGCTTTATGTATTTTAATTTGGAAATGTTTCATATGTGTTTTTTATGACTGTTTAAAAGCCCTTCTAGGGACGGGCATTGGGAGTTAGCAATAGCTATGAAGGCTGTGATGCTGTACATTTGAGATGTGTTGCACAAATGTCTATGTATTAGCATCTTTCCAAAAGTTAATCACACAAAGAGGAGGTTGGGGTGGAGTACAGAGTGACGGTAGTAACAGTGACAGGTGACATCTTATACTTGGCCGTATTGTACACCTACATGAATATAATTGGACGTTGCAAATCAGCTGGCAGCCTGAATGAGCCAGTGATCATGAAGCATGATTGAAACAGCTGATGCCAATCAGCTTATGCAAGCATAACGTAATGCTACAGCATGCTCCATTTGCGGGCATTCTTGAATCATCCAAAGGTACTCTACATTTTTCCTAGATTTTTATAAAGTGCCTTAATGTTGTGGAACTGCTTCTGTACTGTAGACAAAACATTCATGTCATGCAGCCACTCGATGTCACATAAATCTATTACACCAGAAAGCCTAGAAAAGTTAGTGTAGAGGCTGTTTGTACCTGCAACATATGAGTCTATGGCATGATGTACAACAATTACTGATGCTTAATTAATTATGTAATCTACTCACATTGAGCTCAGTCGCTGGAAAACACACTGATTTACTTTTTATTTTGTTAAATTGATGATTTTAATGGAACATTCATAGTTTTCACTTTGTAAATGACAGAGTATGTCTAGACCACTCTATCTATAAAGTGTCCTGAGATAACTCTTGTTATGGTTTGACACAATAAATAAAATTGAATTGAATTAAATGTATTCATTTGCATAATCATGAGGCTACCATGGAATAGCACACTCTATTCTATCTACTCTAACAGAGACTGAAACTATGACCTTATACAGTATGTGATTGGTATAGAGACAAACATACAACCACACCTTTCACATTTCCAAAGTGAATGCTATCAACGCCAAACTTAAGATTCTTGTTTGTCATGCCACTCTAAGGTTTTGGACCCAATTTGGCAAACACTGGCCATTAGAGCGCGCTACAAATATTACAAATTCTTATCGCTTTCGCTCATTCGATTTTTACGATACTTGGAGGGTACGATCTAGAGTGTGGTCTAGAGCTACTCTATCTGTAAAGTGTCCTGAGATAACTCCTGTTGTGATTTGACACTATAGATAAAATTGAATTGAATTAAATATATTCATATGTATATACATGAGGCTACCATGGAATCGTACTTTAGTGTACCATTCCATTTAATGAAGACTGAAACTATGACCTTATAAGTGATTGGTTTGGAGACAAACTATACAAACACACCTTTCACATATAAAGGTCATGCGCTTTTATTGTCTCCCTTGAGAGTGTCCTTTACTCCGAAACCTTTATCCAGCACATCGTTTCCTGTCAGAAGTTTGACATTTCTTTTACATCAAAACCAAATATATCCATAGTGATCTAACTTTTTAAAGTCATAACCAACGTATAAGGTCACGCCAAGAGCACCACATAAAACTTTGTGAATGGTGAAAGGCATTAAAAGTCCAGCCACCTCCGGTCTGGTGCGACATTTTTGCTCAAACGCATCATCAAATGTGACTAAATTGCATGAAATCTTTGCAGAGGAGCACGAGCCATTTTCTCACAGAGGACAGGTCCGCGGGGAGGGAATCAGGTCATTTGAGAGACGCAGATCAAGGAAGGGAACATTTCCCTGCCACATGGGGGACTTAATCAGGACAGCTTTTTGAGGCTGTGATCCATCTCTAGAGGAAGGAGGATAGCCGGGTTGGAATCTTTGATGTTCCTGCCAATGGACTGCAGCTGTGTATTTTCCTGGGTAGAAAAATGAACCAATAAGCATGTAATGATACTGGCCTGAGTGGGATATGCGACAGATGTTTTCATAATTTTTTATTTGCTTTAGTTGGATGACTCCGGGTGCAGGCCAAGAACATGGACATTAGCTGGTAAAACGTGGAGTAGAATTTCTCATAAGGTAAAAGGTCGTAATCACCCAGAAAAACTTTTTTTTTCTTTTGACCCAGAAAAACAAACAGTTGCGTGGTCGACGGGAAGACAACACAAGTTCCACTTTGGCGGACTCGGCGGGTCATTGGGAGGGACTATCTCGGGAGGTTTGGAGCCCAATATAACTGTTTGCAGTTCTTGTATTAAATATGTTTTCATATGAGAAGTTATAATTGCTGACATATACATTAACAAACACTTTAAATGTCCCTAGAGCTGCATTCAACAACAATTCAATACACCTTTGTTTGCACTTGTTTGCTTCTCTGTTAGTTACATCATAACTGTGTCTTCCTTGGATTTTGGTTACTATATAAAAAAAAAAAAAAAAAAAAACAGAAGAAGAATAATTTGTAAAATTTACAACACTAATGGTTTAGCTAGCTAGCTAGCTTGCTTGCTAAAAACTATCCATAAGCTAACACAAACACATGGATGGCTCTCATTACTACTACTCACATGGAGCCACTTTTGTTCTGGTGCTTTAATGCATTGCAGAGAAATATAGTTAATGTCTGTGTAAGTTTTTCACCTCAGTCTCGCCGCAGTACGCACACACCTGGGAAAAGTCAAGATTATCTCAAAGAGATGGATACATTAACACGTTTTCAACATTTGGCTAGAATTCTTGAATGCGTCCTCTGTGACAAATCATTGTTTGAGCAATTTACTGCTTCTTGGTTGCATTTAAACCATTACGATTTCCCAAAAAACATAAGGCAGCTAAGTGTAAATGGATATTAATAAGTCATAGTCATGTTTCACAATCTTTTAGGACTGGAATGGTAGGCAAAATACTTTAAATGTCAAGCTTTCTCTAGACTAAGTGCTTGCATGCTGTTCAGGAGACCGTTTTTATTATCTCCCTCCGTGTGTGTGTGTGTGTGTGTGTGTATGTGTGTGTGTCATGCGTGTACTTTCTTGCGTTTGCAGCTCCTTTGTTATTCAGTTTTAGAAAACAGGTGGATTTTAACTTACATATTTCACAGATAATTACAAATATCAGTTTGTCTCTGTGTACATTTTACAACAACTGTCAACATGACATTTACTTGAACAATGACACCTAATGGTTTATGTCTCCCTGTACTATTTTGATGGATGAGTCACACGCTGCCGTCTCCAGTTCCAGTATAGCATCTCTTCATCTTATTGTCTCATAAGTCATCAAGCTTTTGAAGGACTCTTGCCAGAGCTTTTATGCCTCTGTGAACTCTGCTGGATTTGTACTAGTTTGTGCAATATTAATAAATAGTTAGGTTTAAATCCATCTATATAAAGATTCTCACACATAGCACGCACAGCGGTGCTCTTTCTCTTTCCTTTTTTGCGTCCGGAGCATAGCGCCACCCAAGATGATTGTGAGTTGTTAAAAGAAATGCAAACAACCCCTGGCAGCTTTTTCTCCAATCCAGGAGTGTGTGTGTGTGTGTGTGTGTGTGTGTGTGTGTGTGTGTGTGTGTGTGTGTGTGTGTGTGTGTGTGTGTGTGTGTGTGTGTGTGTGTGTGTGTGTGGGCCAGACCTTCCTCCGGAGCAGTGTGTCGATAGATCTGGCAATGTCAGAATACTCTAGGTACGTAGCTAGATTTCTTAAATAAAAGCGTGGATGAGATTGGAGCTGTATAAGTTGTAGTAAATAACTTTTACAAATGACATATTTCTTTGATCAATGTTAAAAATGTGAACAGATTATGTAACTCGCTTTGGACACTGGACATTGAACACAGTGCCAGGCTGAATGAATGTAGTGAAGAAATGGCAATTTAATTTTAGATTTTCTATTTCATGCTGAAGTAACTTCTTGCAGTTTGCACCAAATTTTTATAACATCTGTGGCTGGGTTAGCTCAGTTGGTAGAGCAGGCGCACATAGGTAGAGGTTTACTCCTCGACGCTGCGGGTTCGACTCTGACCTGCGGACCTTTGCTGCATGTCATTCTCCCATTTCATGTCTTCATCTGTCCTGAGGAAATAAAGACCTAAAATGTTGGGTTTTTTTACAACATCATATTTCAGGCAAGTTGGAAATATCACTGTGGCATCAATAGAGTGAAGAACTTCTGCGTAAAGTACGTTTTGTGCCACGAATATGGCATGAAGTGTCATCAAAGTGCATCACGTCCCAAGTGTTGCAAATTAATATATGATAATAATATGGTAATTATATTATAATCATAACCAGTTAATTTTCTTCATTTTGTAGCAAGAAATTCATTACATGGCACGGGAAAGTGTAAATGGCCCCCCAAGGTGCATTTTGTGCACATAATGCATTACGTGCCATGAAATATACATTTTGTGTTAGGGGAAATGTTGTGCATGAAATGCAGCATGAGACATTTGGTGCTCAATATTAAAGCAACGTGACACGATCTGAGGAGGGCAGCGTGAAAATAGTGTAAATGAGGGATGAAGGGCGGAGTTAGTGCTTTATCAGTACACAGTATCCTTCACTTGAGTTCAGTGTTCATAGTAGACTTTGGTCTTTCCCCAGCCAGAGGCCTTCTTACATTAAGAGTGGAAACAAGTAGCCACCCATGCATTATTGTGTTTTGCATGCATTTATTGACCTTGTCACTATCATGTAGTGTACATTCACATAATGATTCAATATAGGATATTTAAATTACAGGTATATTATAAATACGTCAACACTGTTGAGGATTATTACTTACTTTGTATTGATATCTGACAGTAACCCTTAACCTGTTACAGCTCTTCTTGGAAGGGTTTCTCAAAACTAAGACATTTGTAAAAGCTTATAACAACTGTGGATGATATCATTAAACATTTTTTTTAATGAAAAATACTGCTCAACCAGCGAGTATGTTCTCCTTTCTGAACTACAACAGTCACCCTCAAACAGTTTCTTTACATTTTGACAAACAAAAATATGAATACACTGAAGTTTACTCATCTAGACCCTTGCCCACAGTTATTTGTTATATATTAGTTTATAGTTCAAGTACATGATCCCAGGCTGGCTTCCCACCCACTAACAGTGCCAGCTAGCTAGACTATCTGTCCAATCTTAGTTTTCTGTTGCACGACTAAAACTACTTTTGAACGTACACATGTTCCACCAAAACAAGTTCCTTCCTGAGACTATGTAGCAGAGGCACCATGGTTCCGTCCAGTGCTTAGCACCGCCCAAGACGATTGTGATTGGTTTAAAGAAATGCCAATAAACCAGAGCACGTTGTATAATAAAATGCGAGACTAATACAAAATGTATCCATTAAACATTTTAAATCCACTTTATTTTAACACTGGGGGGGCTTTTCCGATGCTGCCCCTTCCCTCTGGAACTCTCTCCCCCAACACCTCAGACTTTCCACATCACTTGCTAACTTCAAAACCACACTCAAAACCCATCTGTTTAAAAGCTGCCTTAAACCTGTAACCAACTTAGCTGTTTCCATTGGTTTCTATCCTGTTTCTGTGCTGTTTTGCTGCACCTTTTTCATATTTATCTCAATTGTTGATGTTTTTATACTGATCTTGCTATTATTTTTATCTTGTAAAGGGCCTTTGTGTACCTTTTGAAGCACTATATAACATAAATGTAATATTATTATTATTATTATTATTAAAGTCTATGAAGAAAACACTAATTCACTTGCCTTTTTGTCTCCTTTAAACACACCAAATAACTCCATAATTCAGAATATGTCTCTCTCCACATTTACTCGAATAATATTATAATATCCTCTTCTGTTTATCTCAACAGTTGATAGGCGTTATTTGTGGCAGACAAATTTTGGCTTGCAGGCGTATTCTAGACACATTGTGCCACAGAAGCTACACTGTCAGTGTTGATCACCGTGTTTTATAGTAAAGATTCCCCCCTGGGATGTCATTACTTTAAACCCTCCCGCAATACATCAATTTCTAATTAACATTTGCATACTAGATCATCGGGGGGTGCCTGAGAGGAGAGGGAGGAAGGGTGCCGAGGACTCACACGCATACATTTATGCTAATTAATTGAAATAAAAAAGAGCCTGGAGCTTAAGATGGGGCGGAGCAATGGAATGCTTCAACACCCAATGGGAGGGGCAGGCTGGATGCTCGAGTGCTGTCAGCGACGCCCGGTGCATCCAAAAACACCATCACTCCTGAGAACTAACTGAGATTGGATGGAGTGTGTGGGATATATATATATATATATATATATATATATATATATATATATATATATATATATATATTCCTGCATCGGAGGATGCTTGTTTGTGTGAGTGTATGTTCTATTATGTCCCAGATAGCAATATGTCTTGCAGTCACGGCTCACTTACAGCAGTAATACTACCACAAGAAACAAAACCTTTTTTGTGATTAACAATTCTTTTTTTAAATTCTTTCAACAAAACACAAAACATATAACTCGCAACATAAACAAATCCCCCCCCCCCCCCCCCCCCCCCGCCCCTTTCCATCATCACCACACACCTAAACAAAAATAAAGAAAAGATGACACAGCAACTACAACATTCCAGACCATCGAACAAAATAGTAACAAAATAATAAACCATAAACCAAATAAACATATCTATAAATGACAACACCATAAGCCCATCAACACGTCTCTCCCCAGCACAAGGCTTCTTAGGAGCCCTCCAGGAAGCTCAGGTACTTTCCCCTTATTTCTAGTATAGAGATCCAATCTGGCAAACCGTTTATATAATTTTTTTCAAACGCTGCCACCCTAGCAATCTCACAAGCCCACTCCTGGATTGACGGAAACCCTTCATTCTTCCATCCTCTTAAAATAATCTGTCCGGCTATCATTAAACTAGTCTGGACCCAGCTTCTTATGTTCTCATTCATCCCGTTTAGGATTGACCCATCTCCCAGAACAAATAATCTTGGGCTGAATGGAGCCTGGCTCCCTGCAATCTGACATAGGTTATGATGTATCCCGGTCCAAAATTCCTGGACTTTATCACAGGACCATAGGACATGAAGTAATTGGCCGTCCTTTGTCTTACATTTCCAACAATCTGGAGGGAGTCCAGTAGAACAATAATCTTGAACTGAATGAGGTGAAATAAAACTTTAACACTTCAACACTGAGTGTTAGATTAGACTTATATACACCACAATACTGCACTATAGTGCAACTTGCCCAAACATATGGTTTACTTACATCTTTATAAATATTTTTAAGAAGGTTGTGCATTTTTATTTCCCACTTGTATATACTATCACGGACACCAGGAAATGGACCCACAAATGCTCAACTCAGGTAATCAATGCTTTTATTAGAGCACTAATAAAACTTACAGGCAACAGTGTCCAAGTGACGACAGGCAAAGGGAAATCCGAAAAACAAGCAGTAGCCTAGTCAAAAAAATCCAAGGGAATCAGGAACACAGGAAACAGGGAAAAACGCTTGAAGGCTGCACACAAGAAAAACAGACGATCTCACACAGGAGTAAGGGGAAGACTGAACTTAAAGGAACACGCCGACTTATTGGGACTTTGTCTTATTCACCATATCCCCCAGAGTTAGATAAGTCCATACATACCCTTCTCATCTCCAACGCCCCCACCGCTAGCCTAGCTTAGCACAGATCCTGGAGGTAACCGGCTCCATCTAGCCTACTGCTCCCAATAAGTGACAAAATAACACCAACATTTTCCTATTTATATGTTGTTATTTGTAGAGTCACAGCGTGTACAAATAACAAGGTCACATGACACACAGCCATCTTCTAACCGTATATAAACTGGGAACTATATTCTCAGAAGGCGAAGCACTGCTACTTGGGCGGAGTGATTAGCACCTGAAAAACACCGTTGTTACTCTCTGCTCCTCACCATGGGGTTTCTCATGTGCTGCGAGCAAATCACTCCGCCCAAGTAGCAGAAGTTGCAGTGCTTGGCCTTCTGAGAATATAGATGGAACCGGTTACCTTCAGGATAGGCTAGCTGTGGGGGCGTCAGACAGAGCTACAACATGCACGGAGATGAGAAGGGTATGTATGGACTTATCTAACTCTGGGGGATACGGTGAATAAGCTAAATTCCCAATAAGTTGGCGTGTTCCTTTAAATACACAAGACAGGAGAGACAATGAGCAACCCAGTCTCACGGCAGTTTGTGAAATGGTCACGTTATTTAGCTAATCTATTGATTCGTGTTCACGGGGACGTTTTTCTTGTTTTTTTCTTGGTGGCCAGCACCAAAATGTAAAGTAATGTATTTCAATGGGAAGCATATGTCGTGATGACAGTACGACTATGGTAAGGAGGTTGGTTGGGGTGGTGGATGGATCAAACAATACAGGACTTTCACCCGGGAGACCGGGGATCACGTCCTGCGTGTGGCGTTTTGTTTCCCCGTTGTTGTTTTCCTAATCACAACCGTCCCGTTTTATCGCGTGTCCCCCGTGGCCGTCTCCCGGCATGTGACGCATCCTTTCCCCGTTGTTTTTTTCCTAAACCCAACGTCCGCCGTCCCTTTGTTGTTGTCGCATGTCCCCCAGAGACCATGGATCGTATCCCGGGGTGTGACGTTTGCTTTCCCCGTTCATCTTTTCCTAAACCCAACATCCGTATAGATGGTTACCATTTCGTGCTGGCCACCACGAAAAAAAGGATTGTTGTTGTACACAGATCAATAGATTAAAAATAACAATTTCAATTTCACGAACTGCCGTGAGACCGTGTTGCAATGAGACGCAGGTGCAACACATAGGGGCGGCGACTGGTAATCACACAGGCGGGAAGGAGGACAAAGACCAGGAAGTCACAGATCTGAAATGAGAGGAGAAGGTAAGTTTCAAAATAAAACAGGAAATGGAAAACTAACAGAAAACACGAAACAAACTAAAACAAAAACTTGACACAGAGACGAGACATGACATATACGTTTGTACATTCTTTCCTGTGTATATTTTTTTGATTCTATCCATTTTATTATTTCTTGTATATTCTGTATGTGTGCTTTTTTTAAATATTTGCTGCTGACCCAATTTGGGGTCAACAAAGTTGAATCTAATAACATTCATATGAACCAGATATGGCCAATATGCAACCAAGAGGTTTCTAGGTGTGTCTTGCCGTGTTTGGGCCAGTTGTGGCCTATAAGAAACAAACTTAGGGTTTAGAGTGAGTTGTGCCCAGACTGCAGCATGCTGTATGTAGGAGAAATGATGAGCAAACCTGTCATTTCACAGAAAATGTGTGCTACATATAACTATGCCTATAGTATGCAAGCACTTGAGATGAACTTATATTAAATTATCTTGCTGCACTGGTGAAAATGTGTTTCCAAAGATCTAAGTGAGGGAAGGGATTATGGATCAGCCTGAGTCTGTCTGTTTATCAGGTGAATGCTGTTGACTGGATTTTAATGGCAATTTGTGGTATGATGCATACATGCTCAGCTCTTCTAAATGATGGTGATTGGGCCAAGGGGGCAACAGTTTTTTTAACTCTCTGTAGCCTATGTCACACACAATATCTCAGTAGCTAACTAGCTTGGTTAAATTTCCCAAATCTAGATGTAGTCTTGCAATGTGTGACCCTGCAAAATCCCCAGTCTTTACATATTATGAGTCTTTAATGTTAGATGTGAGATGATTGTCTTTAGATGTCAGTCTTTTCAAAGTCTGTTCAAAGTCTTCTAGCCTGGCTAGGTTGGTTCAGTGGTAAAGCAGGCGCACATATACTTGGAGGTTTATGCCTCGACGCAGAAGTCCAGGGTTAGAATCCGACCTGTGACGATTTCCTGCATGTCTTCCCCCTCTCTCTCTCCCCTTTCTCACCTAGCTGTCCTGTCAAATAAAGGTGGAAAAGCCCAAAAAAATATCTTCAAAAAAAGTCTTCTAGTGTATGGTAGGCATACGTATTCATTAAAATTAGCTTAATCTTCAGCTATAAAATCAGTTGAGAATAGACTTAAGGCTGGCTAGTATGGATACACATCCTCACTTCCATCATAGAACATCTCCAGAGCACAAAGAAACAGATACATCACACACAAGTACAGAAATGACCACACACATTACTCTAAGAAACACTGATATATTGAGCTGATAGTGGCCTTTTAATAAAAATCTGATGTTCCACCTCCATTGTATTGGGGTGAAAGCAGAAATCTCAGACATATTTTGCCTCACTTTCTTTTCTAACATTGTACTAGGAAAACATTCTAAACACAGGTTCAAAGTACACTTCAGTATCAAAATCTTCAGAAAGAGCGAAAAATACTAGGTGGGCCAAAATGTATTGTGAATCTAAATTGATATGCAGGCCTGATCAAATTCTGCAAGGGGTCGGCTTTGGCCCGCGGGCAGACGCGGATCTTGCCAGGGCTTCAGCCCAGAATGTTTTGACTGTAGCCCCGAATGTAATTTTAAATGTAGGCAATACTAAGTTTAGGTGCGCAATAATAATGCAAAAAAATTTTTAAAGTTCCTGTGACGTGATGTTTACAGTCTATGGTTCAGGCTCAAACACACGGAGCTCTGAAGCAGACCTATACCTCGCTTTGTGTCCGCTGTAATAGAGATGAGCAGCGTGGCTTCCGTGGTCTGTACAGCTTCAGTTGATTATAATCAAGGTTCAAAATTAGCGCCGCAGATGTGTCGCTCTTGTGCTCCATGTATTTCTGCCGTAGTTTTGGTTTTCCACCTCCGATGTAGAGCAGCGTACAGCCACTTCCCTAAACTTTGTCTCCTTCAGAGAAAACCTTACTGCATTTTACGGTATTCCATTATAATTTTATACTTTGAATTGTCATCTATGTTCCCTTTTACATTAATAAAGATATTTCCAGCATAGATTGATGCAGACAAAGGTAGAAATAGGTGCATAACAATTCACCAGAATGCTGGAAATTAAGTGTTCAACGCTCAACATTTTCTGGGGGAGGACACCCTGACCCCCCACATCGTGTGTCCCCACAAATAGAAACAAAACATTTGCCTTGGGGTTGTCCGGCCAGCTGTAAGTAGCCAAAATATTTGTGACATCTAACTAGCATCTACAAACTAGGCAGCTAAAATGAACATACACAGCTATTAGCAAACTGGGCAAGCTAATCGTCGTTTTTGTGATCTGCTCTGCGTGCATTGCAATTAGTTTATTTTAATGAGTCCGGGCTAAGCCCCAAACCTCTTCAAGTCCTAGAAACGCCCCTGCCTGCGGGCCTTGAGTTTGACACAAAGCATTAACTGATATTATCTTGAAATAAACTTGGAGATGGATCTATAGCATCAGTATTTGACTGCTTGTACAATCTGCTGTGTACAGTGAGCAAGTTATTATGTGCAAGGAAGTGTGTGTGTGTGTGTGTGTGTGTGTGTGTGTGTGTAAATGACAAGACGAGGTGTGATGACTTTGCTCCAAGCCAAAGGTCTGCTGAAACAGACGCGCAACGTCTTCTCAAGTGCTGTTGCCTCGTCTGAGTGTAAATTGTAGTTTGGAGCAAAGTGGCTTATGCATTTCTACTTTGTATGCAGATGAGCTAATGCAAGCAATTTCAAATCTAGAATTGCACTCAAGGCAAACACAGACTGATGCTGGTTGGTTAGTGTTAGAAAAACAACCCAAACTCCTCATCAATGACAACAGCAGATAGCTACATACACTAGGGCTGTGACCTGCAAGCTATTTTTGCAACAGTGTGAATCAGCCTCCATACCACAAAACAGCAACCAGGTGTTTGCAGCGATAAAGCTCTCTGCCTAGCACCAACATAGTGACTAACAGGTAAACATAGTTTAGCACCTTAAATGTGCCCTGTCAAGTTATGGTTACATTCAGTGTTACTCACCAAAATGCATTGTGTGTATCCTTGAGTTCTAACTAATGTGTTGAATGATTTCCCTCCTCATAAAACATTTGCAAGGCTGAGTTTTGATGTATTTTAAATCCTAATTTTTGTACATCCATTTATTAGCTAGCTAGTGTGCCTAGTCCACACAGCATTCCGGTATGGGAGAAAAACT
>CM042324.1:29087259-29112259 GCA_023566125.1 Zingel zingel
CTGACTGGCAGCAACATGAAGCAGCATGTGAGGGCCCTCTGTCCCCACAATTCAGAGATAAAAATCTGTGTGTGTGTGTGTGTGTGTGTGTGTGTGTGTGTGTGTGTGTGTGTGTGTGTGTGTGTGTGTGTGTGTGTGTGTGTGTGTGTGTGTGTGTGTGTGTGTGTGTGTGTGTGTGTGTGTGTGTGTGTGTGTGTGTGTGTGTGTGTGTGTGTGTGTGTGTGTGTGTGTGTGTGTGTGTGTGTGTGTGTGTGTGTGTGTGTGTGTGTGTGTGTGTGTGTGTGTGTGTGTGTGTGTGTGTGTGTGTGTGTGTGTGTGTGTGTGTGTGTGTGTGTGTGTGTGTGTGTGTGTGTGTGTGTGTGTGTGTGTTCATATGTTGTGTTACTTTAATGGTTATCTGTAAATTGGATGTGATTTAATGCTTGACCAGTGTATATTGGTAAATACTATAATTGTCGTCTTACCTGTTTGCCTTGAAGTGCTCATTTTCAGGTTCATAATTATATTTAAAGGTTGTACCAGAATAGGTTTGTGGTTTAATTTTCAGAAAACCATACATTGTTCTACTGCACATTGCTGCAGCTCCTCTTTTCACCCTGTGTTGAGCTCTCTGTTTTAGCTACAGAGTGAGATTGTCTAACCCTGAGACATCTGTTCCATTTTTTTGTTGTGAGTCACACATGTGCAGTAAGTACTGCTAACTAGTCAGTTGCAGAGTATGAGGGCGTGCCGTGCTAGCACTAGCAGCTAGGCAAGCATTATAACGTGTGTTACAAAGTGACCACGTTTGTCTCTGAAGTAAAGGCTGGACTACAATAGAGCAGTTTGTGAACAGTGTTTTCTGTTGGAGATGGTAAGTCCCTTTTTGGGTGGACTTTGGGCTTTTTCACATGGATGGATGGACGGACGGACGCCATAACCTGATTTAGATTGTTCAATGTCCTATGTCACAGTCAAAAGACTGTTAATCTGTTTTGTAGCGCGCTGCAATTTCAGCAGTGGTAGGCCTATCGCTCACCCCCTTGGGCTAGAGTAGTCATATGTATTGTTTGTTAGGTACCTAATTGTTAAGTTTTTGTTGAGGTTATGCAGTGTATATATTAACTGTATTGTAATTTGTGTATTGTATGTTAATTATTCATAGAGAAACGATAACATCAAGTCTGCCATCATCTGCTTTTACCCTGAATGTGTGAAAAGTAAATGGCTTAAACGGAAACATCAGTTGTCTCTCTTGCATTCTTGCCGACGTACCATGATGATGCTCCAACTCCTGCGAACCATTCCCAGAGATGGATTCTACAGTAGTGGTTAAATAACTTTACTATAAAAAGGGATCCTGCCTGTGACCTGTGGACATCCTCAGAAGTCAAAGGTGGAGTGGAGACCACGGCTGACAACGGATGTGTGGATTTTTTTTTTTTCCTTCTTGTTGGTTAACATCTACTGTAGTCTGGTTTACTATATGCACATTGCTGGGATAAAGCCTGACATGTCAGGCATTCTCCTCTCTCCACTATCTATATTATGCAAGAGCACCATTGCTGTAACCAGAGCTTAGCACCGCCTAAGACGATTGTGATTGGTTTAAAGGAGTGAAAACTAGGGCTGCACAATATGAGGAAAATCTCTAATTGCGATTATTTTGACTGATATTGCGATATGATTCACCAAGCATTCATTTGAAAATCTCACTGCACACAATTGGATAACCCAACGACCAATCACAACCACCAGTGGGTTTTCGCTAAGCCCCATACACTTAGCTACCAGGGGGAGCTAACTGGTAGATTAAACTCTTTCCGTATCTGGTCGGCAAAATAGCAAACGTTCTTCTTGCAAAGGAACGATTGGAGCACAGTCTTCTGTTCCTCTTTCAGATAAAAAGCCAAGTCTAACACGTTCATTGTAGCGACCAAAGCCAGTTTCTAACAACTGGTGGTCATCCGTAGCCATTTTGCAATGTTTACTAATGACTTGGATGTCGCAGCGCTGTCGTCATTTGTTTAGTTCGCCTCTGGCCGGCCTATATCAGATACACCGATGTGATTGGTGCAGATCGGCTACCAGGGCATAGTTAATGAGCATCATTACTGAATGCCAGAGTGACTCACTGAGCAAACTCAAATTGTGCTCTTGCGAGAACTCTGGATTTCCAGGGTAGATATTGGAGGGAATGTTGTTTTTTTTTTTTTTTTTTTTTTTTATATATTTAAAAACGAGGATCTGTACCAAACAAAGATTGTTTTGTTTAGTCTGTATGATAGGATTTGTAGGCTGGGATGTCTCTGCAACACCACAATACTTAAAGAGCTCACATTATGCTCATTTTCAAGTCCATAATTGTATTTAGAGGTTGTTCCAGAATAGGTTTACATGGTTTAATTTTTAAATTAATAAATCTCTCCTTGTTTGAATTAATTGCAGCTTCTATTCTTAATTTGTGTTATTGTGCTATTCACAAAGTGTCTAGACAGCCCCCTGCCTAGTGTGGTGGTGAGTTTGGAGGGAGAGAAGGTTGACTGACTTCTAAGAATGGAGTTTTTGTACTGGAAACTCCTCATACCTAAACTACACAGTAGGTCTTGGGAATGGAAGTTAATTCTTGACCTTGGTCAACAGTATGTGCAACATAATAAACATACCCCAAAGGTCCATTTAGCTCTTTCTGAACTCTTATTTTTGATGACCTGCAGTTGAAAGCTCCAAGAAGGCGGGTACGTGGACCTTTTGATTTAACCCTTGTGTTGACTTCGTTTCACATTGGCCTGTTTTAAATTTTTATATCAGAAAATATTGGACGTAGAAATAAGCGCTGAAAATGTGTAAAAGAAAAATTTTAAACGTTGGAAAAAGCAAAAACAAATTGTGAAAAAAGGCGTCAATGTCAGGAAAAGTGGGTTTTTTTCAAGGTTGAAATGAAGACCACACAAGGGTTAAGATTAGTTTGTCACTGCATTAGAGGAAGCCTATGTTGATTGTTGGTAGGGAAAGGGAAGTGACATCCCTTTGTACACCCATTCATCTTAACTTCCTCTCTGTAACTCTTTGCTGGGCTACAAGAATGCCCATTGACTTTTGCACTGCATGTAAACATGGGGTGTTGTAAGCAGTTGGGTAACACAGCCAATGTTCTTGTTTTTCTGGACAGTCTTGTATCGAGACACTGCTACGTGTGAAGTGCACTCAGAATGATCAGAAACGGTTGAGTTGAATTATAATTAATGGAGACACTGACATTTCCATAAACCGTTCCATACTGTTTTACTGCTTTATTGTCGGGAGGGGGGGGGCATGCCCCCACGGAGAAATTTTTGGCCATAATAGCCCAAATTTGGTGGCCTCTGCCACTATTCCATCATATACACTGATCTTAATTATTGCATATTTAAATGAGTTTTCCTCCCCATATTTTTTAAATATATTTTTCAGGGCTGTCAGCATTAACGTGTTAATCGCGATGCGATTAAGGGCCGAGCATAAGGCGTTAATTTTTTTTTTTTGAATCGCATGTCGCCATTTATTCATTTATTTTACACTTCACTCTGCTTTGCGTCGTGCCTAACAGGCTACTATTTTGACCCTTTGCAGCATCGTTACTTTTCATCAAGCTGCCACTTCCTCCTAACACATCCTGCTGCTGCAGTCATGATGGAGTAAGACAGCAGCAATCAAATCCTGAATGGAGCTTTTTATTTTCCCAAACTCCCGGACGGCTCGTAGACAAGTCGAAAGCCATACGCACATTGTGTAAAGCCAAATTAAAATATCACTGAAGCACGTCAAGCCTGAGCTACCACCTACGGAGCTAAGCATAGTAGTTCAGTTAACGTGATGCTACCCACTAGCATGCTACCCACTCAGGCAAAGCAGTATTTTGGAGAGTGCTACTCGCCGACCTGTGGATCAAACCAAATCCCAAAAAATGACTACAGCTCTTGCAAAACGGGTGGCAACTAACTGCAGACCTGTCAGCATCGTAGAGGACTCGGTTGGCATGTTCTGAATTGTGCAATAAAGTCACACATTTTTCTTTTGTTTACAGTAAATGAATAACAAATACAAATCTTAAAATCAAGTTCATAAAGTAACTTTCTTTACATTCATTTAATTCCCAATCAAGATCCACTGGTAAGAATTGCTTTCCATTGTTAATATGTATTTAAAATCTGAAATGCAAAATAATAGAATTTTAATCATGTGATAAAACATGCGATTAATCGCGATTAACTATAGAAATTCAGAGTAATATAAATATTAATCGTTTGACAGCCCTAATATTTTTACTATATATTTTATTATATATTTATTATTTCTGTATGAGTCGATCAATCAACTGACACAACCTGAGTAACATGCACTTTGCCAACTAATGATGCATTCAAATCATCTCAGACGTGTTGTAAAGTGTGATTTGTTTCTGCGGAGGCTCCATGCAGAGCTCTCTCCGTAGCCTACGTAAGTTGCCTGAAGTTTATACTTGTGTTGGTGTGTGCATCGATATCTTTATGGGAATAGCAGGGCCGGCGTGCGTGCGTGTGTGACGGCGAATAGCTTCGGAGCGAGTAGCGACTCTAGAGTCGTAGTGAGAGAAACAAAGCGGTAGATTTACTAACACTAGCGCAGTTTACGCTGCGTCTGTTTATGCGAGTTCGGTAATAGCGCACGCTATGCTTCCTCATTTTGCGTAGTAGTTATCAAAACTTGACACGCATCAGGCAATCAGCGCATTCTCCGCCCTCTAGCGTAATTAGCACGCCTCTAAAAGAGCAAAGAATGGGCCCGCATGTATCTATCATGGATCTTCCTATGGGAAAAAGAAAGCGCAAGCTTAAATTTAGTGACTATGAAATTGACCTATTAGTGCATGAAGTAACAAAAAACCTGAACATACTGCAGGGCAGAACATCCACACCCTCGGAAAAAAATTTGATTTTGATTGCCATAACAAATAAAATCAACTCGTTATCTACACGGAGAGAAGTGGAGGAGGTAAAAAAACGGTGGCAAGACATAAAGCGCAGAACAAAAGAGAAGGTAGCGTACAACCGGGCACAATCGAGGAGAACCAGTTCTGGTCCCCCAGAAATAGACACGCTATCTATTACTGAAGAGGTGGTGCAGCAAACACTCGCTGGCAAACTGGTGGAAGGTGTGGACGGCATAGATGCTGCTAAGATCTCTGTAGAGAATGAAGGTATGCGTGGTCTGTTATGATACTGTTGTGTTGGCTTTATGTATGTATACATATGTGTATATCATTTATATGTCTTTGCGAAAAAATGTGCTTTCTGACCACGGTGGGAAAGCTGTAGCAGGAAAAGTTAACACTCTCCTTGATTACATGTTTATGGAGAAGGAGAACCAGGAAATTGAGTCGGGGGGGGAGGAATGCAACGCTACTAAGCCACGGCCGGGCGACATGCGTTGCAGCGACATGCAGTTACATTTTTCGGGAGGTGCACGTCAGGCTACAGCGTTGGGCCTGACGTAGGTTTGGGTCTCCACGTACGTACGTACGTACCCACGGCAGAAGCATAAATCACGCATTAAGTGTGGGGACAGAGGGCACTGACATGGAAAGTGCTGGGGACATGTCCCCCTGCGTACCCCTTGTCTGCTACGTCCTTGGTAGCATAGCAGGGTAAAAGGAACTAACAGGATACAGCATAAGGTTGTTCTACAACAGGTCCACTCATCAACTTCTGAATGACAGTCAGCTCGAGTGGACCTATAGTCAGCACGTTTCACATCTGCAAACGTGCTGTCAACGTTGTGTCCGTTTTTATTTATGGTTCCGGTAACGAGCACTGACATCACAGCATCTGGCTGAACAATTATTCCCACAACACCCAGGGGAGCTTGAGATTCTGTCTCCTCCCCCACCATGAGCACTGCAGCACACCGCTCTCTAATTCAGTGTCTCCAGAGGGAAGCAAGGTGCTGGAAACACAGCATGGCAGAACATTGTGCTAAATGACATGTTGGTGGTTTTTCTTCTTTTTTTTTTTTTTTTTTTTTATAAGAGAGGTTTAATATGAAATTCTCTCCTTTGGTGTCAGTGTTTACATTAGCTGGACCAGATTAGGGCCCTTCATTGGAATTGATTTTAGTTTTTTTTTTTTTTTTTTTTTCTCAGCTCTGTAGTGTTACAGCCACTCACTTCTGGGACATTACACCACACTGCTGGTCACCTTGCAGTTCTGAGCAATTAGGCATGAAAGTGAATTAAGGTTGAGCTCAAAGGCTGCTCCAAGGCACCTGTCAATCAAGGAGAGTGTTACTGCTTCGCTTTTCGAGCCTAGATTTCTGTTGCCAGGTATATGCAGCTCTGTGGTTGCAAATCTTTTTTTTTTTTTTTTTTTTTTGTTTCCCCGAGGCTAACAAAACCCCTCTGACTATAGTCACAGCGACTACGTTTACATACACATAATATTCTAGTTTTTGCCCTTATACCGAAAAAGACGATATTCCGACAAAGCTGATTACATGGCTAATGAAAGTGAATATTCCACTAATTATTCTTGTTTACATGTAGCCATGCAAAATACGATTTGTTCAAAGTGTTCCAGCGGTGGCGGACTTGTTGGAGCGTGCAAACCTCCCTCTTTCATTCCTTCAAACAGCTCCTGGAAAAGGTCAGTGTAGCGATGTGTGCGCATATCCAAAAATCTGTTGATATCCAAGTCTTTGATAATGTTTCAAAGTAGCTGTGGTTCTCCTTATTGGGTCTGCAGACTTGCAAACTGTTGGCTGGTTGGTTTGTTTACAGCAACCATAGCAACACAGAGCTGACCATAACAGGCAAGAGGCTGTAAACTGAAGTGAAAACCCAGATTGAGACGTATATTCTGAATGCGCTGTATACATGTCCAGAGAATGCCTCTAAAACCTGAATAATACCGGCATAGCCCACTTGTCTTTATCAGAAAATGCTATACCTGGCGAAAAAGGCATTATTTGGAATATCCAAACAGAATATGCTGTTTACATGACCTGCATCAAATTCAGAATATTGTCATATTTGGAATAATAGTGGAATATTGGTGTGCATGTAAACGTACTCAGTGTTTATAAGCTGCACAGACAAAAGACTCTAACTAAATAAACCAAATACCAGCCGTGGTGGGAGACGGATATCCTCCATAATATCTGACACCATCTTTTCAGGGATCAGGTTAATAGAAAGCTTCCAACCCATAATTAATTAAGCGGATTTTAAAATGTAATTTGCAAAAAATATTCTGATTAGCTACACTGAGAATGTTGTCTATCATTATCCAATCGGATTCAAATAATATTTTAATACTAATTAAAGCTTTCAACATTGTCACCTTGCAGTTTTTAGAAAGCCTATTAATGGATGTGATTTTAAGGTCAAATACACTCAAACAGATTTAGCATGAACTGATTATTTTTTTTAATTGTTTATTTTTTGGGGATTTCTGCCTTTATTGGATAAGAAAGCTGAGACATGAAAGGAGAGAGTGTTTATGAATATGTGAATATTGGGCAATTTGTGTAGTGCTTTGGATTAAAGCGCTAAATACATTGCTACATTTGCTGTGATAATTACCTTCTGTACTTCGCACCTAACCTAAAAAAAAATCAGTTTTTGATTTTGTGGAACAGCTGACAATTCCGATACCACGAGTGCATTTTATCATGAAGCAATTTGGATTTATAAGCATTTGCTTTTGGAGCTTTGGATACGGTCAGAGGAGCAAGACTGGCAAGCGATTAACAGATAATTGTTGAATATTCACCAAATCAGTCTTCCAGAGTTTGCCCAGCTTCTAATCAAAAAGCGTGGTGGGCATCTCGAGTAATTGATGCATAGCTAATGACATGGTGAGTAATAGACTGGCGCTCGACTCGCATAAATGTGACTGATCAAAAGATGAGAAAGGAGAGTGGGTAGAAAACAAAGACCCCGCAATGTTCTGTGACGCGTTCAAGGCCACGGAACAATGTCGGGCCCTTGCTCGTATAAAAGCCATCTAATTAGAGAAGAAAAGCTCAGTGCTGGGCGTGTTAATAAGTGATGGGTGTTAATTAGGTTTGTCCAGACATATGGAGATTTGCTATCTGAATTAGCATGGCTGTGAGTGACGACAAAGGGGGGGGGGGGGGGGGGGTGTTGTTAGTTTAGTTTGCGGGCTCTTATTGGCTACACGGCTGCTATGATGGCCGTGTATTTGATCTCTGGTTGGTGTTTGGATGAATAAGAATCAGTGAAAGGTCTTTTGGGATTTGTAAAGGGCACAGTTTTGTTTCTCTTGACTGTATCTGCCTGGTTTCACCTTGCTCTCAACAAGCGCCAGCCAAGAGAAGACACTAGTTACTGACATTTTGTTTGCACTAATACCCTTCTCATTCAGATGAGGGTCAACGCTCTTCCTCATCTGTACGCCAGCTACACAGAAGCGGCTATTAAACAGCAGCGGTGAAAGATGTATTCAGATCCCTTATTTAAGTAAAAGTACTAATACCACACTGTAAAAATACTCAAGTAAAAGTCCTGCATTGAAAGTGTTACTTAAGTAAAAGTATGTAAGTATCATCAGGAAAATGTTCTTAACCCTTGTGTTGTCTTCCCTTCAACCTTGAAAAAAGGTTGTTTTTGCTTTTTCCAATGTTTAAAATGTTTCGTCTACACATTTTCAGCGCTTATTTCTACATCCCATATTTTCTGATATAAAACAAATTTAACACGGGTCAATGTGACCCGAAGTCAACACAAGGGTTGTATTAAAAGTAAAAGTACTGTAAAAGTAGATGCAGAACTCTCCTCCCATTGTAGAAAGTGTAAAGGATCCAACCAGTTGTGTGTTTAATGGTCTGATCATCTCAGCTGGACTTGTAGCCGTTATATTGTTGGCTAGTTAACTTTAGAATATAACATCAGATTTTATAATCTGCATTTGTTTTGTGTGCAGAAATCTTAATGTGTAAAGTAACTAGTAACTAAAGCTGTAACAGATGAATGTAGTGGAGTAAAAAGTACAATATTTCTCTCTGAAATGTAGCGGAGTAGCAGTAGAAAGTGGCATGAAAAGAAAAGACTCAAGTAAAGTACAAGTACCTCAACATCTGGACAGAAGTACAATACTTGAGTAAATGTACTTAGTTACATTCCAACACTGCTGATTGATGATATGTTGCTCCAATGTTCAACTCCATATTTTTTTTTTCAATTTTCATGCAAAGTACTTCCAAGTATTCAGAGCAATTAATCGCTCTGAAATGTAGCAGAGTAGAAGACAGTGGCATGAAAAGAAAAGACTCAAGTAAAGTACAAGTACCTCAACATTTGGACTTAGGTACAGTACTTAGTTACATTCAACCACTGTTTAAATACAAAAAAATTGCTCAGGTCCAGAGAGTTGATAGATTAAATCTGCAGCTGCATCTAAGCATCTCCCTGATGTGAGGAACAGCAGTACATGATGCCATTATCCCGTGCTGTGTGCCTAGCTAAGACAGATGGTCCTGGGGGACCGGCACCACAGCGCCATTGGCCTATCTCCTCTCCCCAAAGGAGGCTGTTGGTGGATCCAGCACTGTACTGGACTAATATTAGCCACAGATAAGGACACCTGCAGAGCGAGTACAGTTGGCATTAAGTAGAGATATAAGGAAGATAGATAGATAGATAGATAGATAGATAGATAGATAGATAGATAGATAGATAGATAGATAGATAGATAGATAGATAGATAGATTAAATGGCTTGGAGAAATGAGAGGAAGAAGGCCTGCATGCTGTGATGCTTTTCTATCTTAAAAAATGTGTCTGTGAATAAATGGATTCCCCTACTCAGATAAGGATTTAACCCTATATGTCTTCTATAGAGGATTCGTACCACACCTGCAAAATTTGCACATTTATATTTTGTGAAAGATAAATGAAAGGTGACAGTTTATTGACATAAGTTATCTTTTCAGTGTTTACTTCACTGATTTCAGAATAGTGATTGGTGTTTTTTAAGTACAAGCATACAGTTGTATACTGATTTGAATTACACTTTTTTTTTTTGGATTACCAATGTATAATGGTATACATATACCCAGAGGACCAGGGTGTACATCCCCATGTATCCACCCCCAAGCGATTTTTGTGCCTTGTTTTACAGTAGATGCATTCTGCTGCTACAGACATGCATGCTATTCATCAAACGACCGGGTCCACCAGACTGGAAGCACAGTTGTCATCTGCAGCACACCTAGTCTGTAATCAGTGAAGTGCTCCTCTTTCCTCCATGCATATTCATTTAAGGCAGGATGGAGCAAACGATGAGAGGAGAAATGAAATGTGGGGTTTACTGATGCTGCTGTGGTCGTCAATCTTGTGAGTGAAAACAAATTGTTGCCCAAGAAAGGTCATGGTGGGGGGAAAAGAGAATTTAGCTAAGATATATTTTGTAAGAATCTATGTGAAAGACACAGGATGTATCATGCAAAATGTGTAGAAGAGCTGCATAATACAATTAAAAAGATACAATATCTGTCTACTAAACATGGAGGGAATGGTTATTGAGTCTGTGTAGCCAGGGGGCTACACAGACCAATGCCCTCCGCCCCTCCTCCGCCCAATGGGCTACAGTGCTGTCAATCTGACAATTGTGATTTCCACTAGTACTGTCACTTGGCTGCCTGTTCTGCCAATCTCCCCAGCCCTTGTCACATGACCAGTTACTGTTTCAATGACAACCAACCAAAATGCTGATACCATGGAACCAGCACTGGAACTGTTTGAATGAAAACAAGTGAAATCAATAATAAATGTGTTTTATTTAGCAGAATAATGTTGTTCTATTATATCCAATATTTCCTATATGTTTAGGTAGACATTCTATGCTGTATTCTGATAAAATGTGCATTGGGTTATATACAAGGGAAGCACATCTGTATGTGACTTTGAAGCACGTATTGCCCTTTTTATTTACAAAGTGTGTCTGCATAGTGGATTAACATGACGGACTCCTCTCTCTGAGGAGGTTTAGCAACAAGAGAACAGCCCATTTCTCAAAAGGGATCTCTTATGTGTTACATTATTGCTCTTTTACTTGTTTTTCAAAGAATTAACTAACTTCTTTGAACTGACTGACTCATGTGAAAGAACCCAATTAACATGATATAGTATTCCATTAAAATGGTGTTGCTGTGTAATATTAACGTGGTTTGCCTGATAATTACACAGCACAGTGTATCTCACAAGTACATGCCCCTACATGCCTCCTGTTCGTAGTTCCGCCGAGCTCAGCGGGTGAAAATAGCACGTTTGGTCCGGGACTCGTTCACACTAAATATACTCTCGATGGATCAAACATTCACCAAAATGCAGCGCATTTATGTTTTAGAAATATTTGATTAATGAGGTTTTAGATATCCATTTACAACAGAAATAAAGATGTAAGGCTTTTACCCCAAAAACTCATTTCAATCAGCTGAATTAATAATATCAAACGTGTGAAAGTTGACCATACCCTGAGAATATCAATCAGGAAAATAATTAATCGTAGCATATTTCCCACATTATTAGAAATTTAAGGTACTTGAATTATTCAAAACTGTTTTTAAAAAAATCCCCCACAAAAGAGAGAACATTTCCACTTTCATGGTTCGTGATGATATCAAATGTTTGACACACATGCAGTCCTCCTGATACTTGATATTTCCGTCATCATGTTTTCTCTTCCAGCCTCTGTAGTGCCTGTCATTTATGTGAGGGGGTGTGCGTCATTACACATTATCAACACACCTGAGGGTGTGCATATGTGTGTTGAGAACGTGTTTACCCTTGTTTTCGCACACGATTTAGAAATTGTGTGAGGCGAGGATTAGGACTCGAGTATGAAAATAATATGAATCTATGTTGAGGTTTATTCTGTGAGCGATAAGGTTAGACATATTTAATGTAGACAGAAAAAGGGCAAAATGAAATGTTTTACTTCAGGGTATGGACGTATACTGAAAACTGCTCAAAATACAGTGTGTAATACACTGCATACGGTGTATATATTGGAATTCTTTGGTACACAAGATCCTGACCTGAACACACATTTGCTGTAATTCTGATTAAACACGATGGTGGTATTAAAAAAAGAAGCCATTTAGTCACTAATGGTTGAGATGTGCATGAACAAGTACTCATAACGTTATTTTCTGTTTTCAAAATAAATCAGAAATCAGTATTTAACTGATTCACACATTTAAAGGCACATGCCTACTCTTCTGTGTAGGTTAGGCCCTGATAAGGTTGTTAGCATAGATTTACACTTCCAATGGTGCCCCAGTTTCCTGGCAAAAAGAACTACAAAAAATATTTCCACAGACATTCTCAGAAATAGGCCAACTGAATATAACTAAAATATGGCTTCTTTTTTTTTTTTTTTTAACAATAGCCTGGTCCCTCCCTCATTACCACCACTGAGGTGCCCTTGAGCAAGGCAGTGGAGCTGCTCAGTTGCCAGCAGATCAGACTATGGTTGTATGAATGGGTAACTGTGTGAATGTGACAGGTTGTCGTTGCAAATGAGAAATTGTTCTTTCCTGGATAAATAAAGGTTAAAAAAAAAAAACAGATGTTGACAAAGTTTCCTTTTAGGGACATAATTTGAAATTGGGAAATATTTGAAGTTGAAAAAAAGGTGATCGCAGAATATTGCAAAATGTTTAAAATCGTAAGAATATCGTATTGTGAAATAAGTATTGTGATTATATCGTATTGTTAGGCCTCTGGTGATTCCCACCTCTAATAGATATTCTGTATATGTCTAAAAATATCCATTAACATGAATCCAACATATTATTTGTAAAGATAAATCTTTTTTTTTTTTTTATTTACACTCCATTGATGATAGGCTTGCTGGCCTATAGGTAAGGAAGCCATCCACAGATACAATTAAGCTTAAGGATTCCCTGTTCCACATTTTAACATTATGTATTAATATATTCATGTCAACAATTATTATTTTAACAGCTTAGAATTGTATGCACCATAAAAAGGTTCTAGGCCACCCTACACGTTATTGTAGGACCAGTTTAATATACATCTCAATTACACACACACATATATATATATATATATATATATATATATATATATATATATATATATATATATATATATATAGTAGCCTAAGGGGTCCCTGCTTTGTCTCTTTTTCAGCTCAGGGGTCCTAAAAACATTGAAGACCCCTGGCCTACAGTATGTGAGAAAATGAATGTGGTCAGTGAAGGTGCGCGTAAGTCAAATAAACCAGGCGTGTGTGCTCTTGCATTGTTCTTGTTTGCATCATGTCAGATTATCTCGCTGCTTGGCTACATGTCGCTCGGGCCTGCATGTAGTCTGCCCCATTTTACCACACACTCCTACACATGTGCACACAAATGCGCGCACACACACACACGCATCTGCTCACCGGCTGCTATCATCTGCTGGCGTGAGCACACACCAGCCCGTGACCTCCATGGGGTTTGGAGGGTTGTGGGTGGGAGTGCAGGTTTTCTGGCAGGCCCTCGGCTCTTCACCCTGTACACTGGGCTGTCCGTTTCAAACTCCCCCCCCCCCCCCCCCCCCCCGTCAACTCAAGGAGCCCTCTATCAAGTGTCTGTCACTATCGCTCTCTGTCTGTCTCTGCAGATAGCTAACAGATGTCCAAGTCTGACTTGGTGAGTGACATACCATCGCGGTGAGGATGGGTGGGATTATGTAGCGTGTAACAGGATTACAAGTGAAATGCAAGCTGTTGCTGCTGTTGCTGTGCAAATCACAGTAGCCTACTCGGATTACCAGTAGTGTTGAGAGCATGTCACTGCTTTTAAGTGAAATCTAAATTGACAACCTTTGAGGAATGACCAAGATTTTTTTTAAAGGAATCTAACAAACCAGGAGAATACATTTTCTCCCTCATACAGGAATGTGTAAACCTGAAGGTTTTACATACATTAAAAATAAAACTACACACTCACTTAACCTCTAGCCCCGTGGTTTTCAGCTATGCAGAGTTTAAGATGTCTGTTTCTACCAGGAATAATATTTTTTTTACTGATTTTCATCTTTGGAAACCTTGCCCTGTTCAGTAATACTAGGATCCTGGATGTTACACACAATCTGTGTGAAACAATGAAATCATTAGCAGTATAGAAGCCCTCCTAAGGATGAGTACTGAGCTCCATTGATATTGTTAGAACATTTTTGATTTTAGTTATTCTAAACTTTATTTCCTCTAGTTTTTTTTCTGTCAATCCTGGACGGATGTCACATCACAGGACTCTTGCCTGACATGTTTTTTTTGTCGTTTTTGATAAGGAGAAGACTTTTGTGTTCAACATCAACATTCTTCCTGTAACTGTCTTACATATCAGAGAGAACCTTAACTTTTTGGTCAATAACAAAATTTGTTGTAGGAACTACTTTCTTAGTAATTCTAAAGAGATGACATGTAAACTGAACTGCATCCGCATTTTGATATGTGTGATGATGCTAAAACAGGCCTGGCTTGTGGAATTGCAGACTAGTTTAGCTGAAACTATAAAATACCTGGAAAGTATAGGGCTGTACCCGACTCAGAATTTAGTCAGTCGAATCAGATTTGGCTATCGAATTGGGATATTCAACTATTTGTTCCTTTTTGTCCTCTCAGACAGACATTCAGACAACAACGCTTTATTGAGCTGGGGTTTTTTTAACAGGGTTCGGCTGGACGTTTAGGGCGACAGCAACTGTGCTAACAACGGTTTGGAAATGTGTACCAGACCTTCCTCCACAGCGCTCCGGAGAAAGGTCTGGCTAGTCCACACAGCATTCCGTGATAGGAGAAAAACGTTCTCTGGTTTATTGGCATTTCTTTAAACCAATCACAATCGTTTTGGGTGGCGCTAAGCACCGGACGGAGCCACGGAGCCTCTGCAAAATAGCCTCGGGAAGGAACTTGTTTTGGTGGAACACGTACGTTCAAAAGTCGTTTTCGTCGTGCAACAGAAAACTCAGATTGGACAGATAGTCTAGCTAGCTGTCTGGATTTACCCTGCAGAGATCTGAGGAGCAGTTAACCATAGTCCTCAGAAATACACCAGAGTTTAGAACACCAACACAAAGATAGATATAGCAGACACTTACAACCCCCATCCACTATATCTTATTAAGTTGCTGTGAGCTGTAAATTAACCACTCAAGCAGAAGGCAGAAGATAACGTTATCTCGGGAGGGCCTGACCGGGCAACGCCTCTGTTCTTCTGGGCAGCTGCCTCCGTCTCACTCAGAGTCAGCCTGGGTCTCTGACTGATGATTCCAAACTTCGACTTTCAGGGGGCAGCCCTAGGAAAATTAGACGACGCCATGGCAAATGCAGTCAGTTACATGTTGAGTTGTTTGGCATTTTCATTGAGTTAAAAATACAATATCTACCCCTACATGATGCATAATATATAATTATCAACCTTTATTAGTTTGACTTTTATTCTTCTAGGCTTCAAAAAAACATTTTGAACATGTGTGTGCACTTTTGAGACCCAGACAAAAGATTTTTGTTGGGGGGAAATTACTTTTTGTCTCTCAAAGGAAAAATGGATTGAGTGTGTAATAGACTGACCCATCCTCTAAAAAGATTAGTATGACACTTAGTAGAGTTAATAGCTGTTTTCACTGGCGGGAAGAAAAGATGCTGCAAATATGTGCGTGAGACAAAATGAACATTTGAAGCAGTCCCAAAAGAATCGGTGAAGAAGTGGCTCTTATTTGTATACAGTTTCTTTTCTTGGGGAAACGGAAATGCACGTACAACTCCTGTGAAATATTAAAAACAAGTAACATGTGACAGCTGTAAAATGCTCTGCACAAATGGTTTATTCTAAAAAACTCAAAGTCACATTTGCATTTATATAGTCCCCTGCGTTATGAATCATTACACTCTGGAACAAAAGTCTCTAGATAAGATGTAAAAACGAAATGTTATGTCATTGTTATCTCGTGTGCAGAAGCTTTTCTTTTCCTAGTTTTTGACATTCACGCTTTTTTTTATTATGTTGATCCTCGTGAAACCTATAATTATGTGTTGAATGGCTCTTCACCCCACCAGGGAAATCAATTAAATCTCAAAGGCTTTTTTTGTTTCATTTATGCGATGGGATTTTAATTCCACTGGCTAATGAAAACTAATGAAAACTTCCATTCAGATTTCAGTCATTGATCTGCATATCAATAGCACTGATGCAAGGCATTTTAATACATTAAGCAGCTTAATTTGGAGCACGTGTCTCTGTTTATACACCAGGGATCCCTTATCAAATACCCCTATCCAGCTTGTCAACACATACTATTTGCACTATCATTTACATTTCAGGCCTTCAAGCTCCTAAACAGAAAAAAAACACTTGCTATGAATATGTGAGAAGGTAGATTCGGATCTCTCAGGGTGGTTGATGGACATGTTTGTGGTTGCAGAGCTTGAACTTCACGCTCACAGGATTGCCCTCGAACCACAAAACCAACCTTCAAAGAAGTGTATTTCAAAGCAGCCGATGATCTTCAACAGCAAATGAAATTCATGGGTCAGTGTAGCCAAGTCACGCTATATTAATTCTGAGACTCGATGCAGGGCATTGCCAATGACTGGGGCCAGTTGAATGAAATGTTGAATGGACTCCCCTGGCTTGTTGCAGGTGGAAGTGAATTCTAATCTGACCATAGTGCTGCCCAGCTTACTAATAAACCACTCGGAGTGCAGGATGGAGACGGCGAACTACCCTGAGCAGTGAATAAAGACCAGCATGGAGGCCAAAGTCTCAAACAGACTCACAGGTTCTGACTCCAAGTGTACTCGTTGAGAATATTAATGATAACTAGCTATATGTGTCGGGAGTATGAGCATGATCTTCAACAGGGAGTCCGGGCCCCCATGGGGGTCCTCAGAGTCAATGCCGGGGGGGCCTCCAAATTATTAATTTTTGAAAGTTTTTTCAAAAATTAAAAACTCTTAACATGAATCCAACCTGGCCTATAGGTAAGGTTGTAACTAAGGTAGCCACCCACAGATACAGTTCATCTTTAGGATTCACTGTGCCACATGTGTGTGTAACATTAAAACATGATTTATCAAATAATGCCAACAATTATTGGGCTACTTTACTGTAATAGCTTAGTGTTGTATGCAAAAAAAAAAAAAAATTATGTATAAAGGCTTTAGGCTGCCCTACACATTATTGTAGGCCCAGTTTAATATGCAACTTTATTTTATACAATATATGTAAGAGGGGGTCCCTGCTCTGTCTCATTTAAGGGGTCCTTAGCTTTAAAAACGTTGAAGACCCCTGGTCTAGAGGCCTATACTACAAAGCAAGATCAACATGCCCTGGATTTACGTCCGTTACCCGGCTTCACCAAACCTAACAACCGCGGCCTGGCATAAGGTGTGACCTGAAGGTGGTCACCAACTTGTTCAGTCAACCCAGAGTTTCCCAATCCAGCGTTCACATAAAAGGGGCGGTGTTTGGTCCATATGACGAATTGTAAAGATTGGCAAGTCTACAAGAGCCGTATATATTTTACACAAGAAGAGCAAACAATAATCCTACAGAAATATATAGAACACAGACACGTGATACAGGCAAAAAGCAATACAGTTGCTGCTGCTAAACTCAGGAAGAAAAGCTGGCAAAACATATGTCGATGCTGTAAATGTGTACAAGACTTGTCAATATCACTGCCCCATCAGTCAGAAACAACAAGATCTAACCTAATTACACTTTACTTACGCATTCCATTAACTTTTGTTGCTGTAGCCTATTCTTTTAGTTGCAAACCTGGCAGTGGTAAGCGATGGTGAACATAATTCCAACCGATGTGTCACATTGGCAACATACGGCTCAAGAAGCTGACAAAGATACGTAATTCCCTCCGCTGAAAATCTCTATCTTTCATAAAAGTACCCATCAGGGAAAGTCAACGGGTTTTGTGAGCTTTGTGAACTTTTCTGAGCGCACCTCTCTCTCTCTCCACGCACCGAGCTCCAGCAGAACTTCTAAGAACGGTGACGCCGATATCAATTGAGTATTAATTGGTCAGTAGGCGGTGCTTTAAATCTTGCTTCGTAGTATAGGCCTCAGGTCTCACTGCTGCCAGTTCTCCTACTACTGCTACTACTACTACCACAGTGCTTGTAGTACTACATAATTGGTCTCATCCAATCAAATGCTCAGTATCTACTATTTCATTCAATTACTACAAACCTTATCAGCCTTCTGTCAGGAATATCCATGCAGGTTATTCACACATACTGTAACTTTGAAGAAATCGATTTTGGGCGGCGTTGTTGCCGTTTTTGGATAGGATACAACAGAGAGCTGGCATTTAATGGGGGAAGAGAGATAAAGGGGAAGACATGCAACAAATATCCCTGACTGGACTCGAGCCAGGGATGTAGCGATTACATGGTCCGCATCTTTAAACCCCGACAACACCACCATGGCCTAAGAAACTGATTCCCTGGTAAGTGATGTAATCTTGGAAGTTTAGAACAAATCTGTCGCAGATTTCCGTGCTCAAAAATGAGCTCCTTCAGATACCTGTCAGGTGTAGGAACAGGAAACAAGCACTCAAACTGGTTGAGGTGTCAGTGTGCGTGCTTGATGATCCAACAGCAACACGAACATCAGGGGGAGGCCTCCAACTATTTCTGTAACGTCTGAAGCCGATGATCCTACAAGCAGCCTACTTAACGCAGCAATTAGCCGCAGCAAGAAGTCAAATCTTTACCTGCACAGGAACTAAGAACTGCAGTATGACTGTCAGATAAATGCTGTAAAAGCGCCTGGATTTTAGACCTAATAAATAAAACGTGGTCATTTCAGCAGCGGTGGAAGAATTATTCAGATCCTTTTCTTCAGTAAAAGTACTAATACCACACTGTTAACATGCTCTGTTACAAGTAAAAGTGTAAGAATGTATCATCAAGAAAATGTACTTAAAGTATTACAAGTACAAGTACTCAATGCAGAACTGTCCTCCCATTGTAGAAAGCGTAAAGGATCCAACCAGTTGTGTGTTTAATGGTCTGATCATCTCAGCTGGACTTGTAGCCGTTATATTGTTGGCTAGTTTACTTTAGAATAAAACATCAAATATTAGTATGCATCAGGTGGGCTTTAACATGTGATCTTTTTACTATCAGTAAAGTGTAAGAGAGGCTCACTCTCTGTCCACCTGTAGAGCATTTCACCATGACTTGACTTGAAGCCCTCTGCAATAAAAACAACGCTGTCTGACACATTAAGAGTTTGGGCACTGCCAAGGTGCTCTTGAGTAAGGCACCGAACCCCGAACTGCTCCTTTCCATGGGCAGCTCACTCTGACATCTCTCCATTAGTGCATGTATAGGTACTGAACATGTGTGTGTAATTCAGGCCTGGGTGTAATGTGTGTAATAACAACAGAGTGAAAACATTGTAATATAAACTACATGTGTTTTATGTGCAAAACTCTTAATGTGTAAAGTAACTAAAGCTGTAACAGAGTAATGTAGTGGAGTAAAAAGTACAATATTTCTCTCTGAAATGTAGCAGAGTAGAAGTAGAAAGTGGTATGAAAAGAAAAGACTCAAGTAAAGTACAAGTACATCAACATTTGTTCTTAAGTACAGTACTGAAGTAAATGTACTTAGTTACATTCCAACACTACATTTCAGCTAAGGTGCAAAAAACTACCAACGTGAGTGCTGAAAGTTACTGTCAGGTCCAGATTCAGCTCCATCTCTCTGTCTGTCTAATCTCATATCACATCACTGCTCTGTCTCAGTCGGCTGTCAGACAGCGCTGTTTTTTATTGCAGAGGGCTTCAAGTCAAGTCATGGTGAAATGCTCTACAGGTGGACAGAGAGTGAGCCTCTCTTACACTTTACTGATAGTAAAAAGATCACATGTTAAAGCCCACCTGATGCATACTAACATATGTTGCAAAGAGAAGAAACACAAACATGTGGAAAACATTTTCTGCCAAGGCTTGTAAGCAGAAATGTTTCACTAGTGTGAAACCGCATTTAGGGAAGAGTTTCCAGTATACTATCAAGGGCATAAATCCCAGGGGGGTCGGGGGGGTCAGGACCCCCCCCCCATCTAAGGGCTGTCCCCCCCTATAAATATCATTAAAACAATGCTGTGTATTGTAAATAACATAATGGTGTATACTTAAAATATCTGTGTAAATAGTAAAACAATACAAACCCCCAAAAATGCTTTTTAAGTTTAGAAACATTTTGAGTCCCCCCCTCCCTTGCCTCACAGTGGTTTGGTCCACTGCCTGCTGTACGTTAGGATCTGCACTCGACTCACAGTCACATCGGTAGTGACAGGAATGTAGTAAGTAGGCGGTTCAAGGCTGTTTTATTCACATTAAACGTAGGATGAAGTTTTTCTTTTCTCAGATAGAAATGATGCTGAGTAATTAATGAATTAGTTATGACAAAATGTTCGCTATGATAGTGTAATATAATGTAACGTTACCTAGCTTGTTTAATAGCTTGTTGGATAGAAATGGGCGATAAGCCTAACGTTATGTGTGTGAACTGATATTAGGGTTAATATTGAAGATCTACAGAAATTTTATGTTTATTGTCCCCCCCTACTGTTAGATCCGATTTACGCCCATGTATACTATGCATGCATTCCTGATAGGGAGGCACCAAATCCAGATTTTTGGGGTTTGGCTGAATACCAAATCCACTGGTTACGATTCTGCCGAATCCGAAATTGAATACTGAATCCTCCTCCCATCCTCAGTGTGACTGTCCTTCCTTTGCCGTACCTGAAGTTGCTGCTTTTTGGCTGCTGTCTGTAGATTCCTTCATGCATAACTCGTATTCTTTCGGATGTTTCAGACCAGATGTTGTAACAGCGGTGATGTTGTGTATTGTTTAGAGTCCTCGCCACCACCAGACAAATCAGCATTGCAGATTGAACATGTAGCTGGACTTGAATGGCCTTCTTTTGACTGAAAGTACTGCCCAACAACACTTTTACTGATCACGAGTTCCGTTTTCACTTTCTTATTTCCACCTACGTAAACTCCTTCCCGTAATCAACGGCGCCGTCATTACGTCGACCAGCATAGCGCGCGTAGTGCAAGCATAGGGTTCGGTGGAAAAAAATTCTAAAGTTCGGCAGAAACCCAACCCCATCAAAAAGCCCAATATTCAGCCAAATCCGAAGCTGAATCCTGGATTCGGTGCATCCCTGATTCCTGAAGCATGTTTGCACTGAATATTGTCTGTACTAAGGCATAAAGCAAATAACTTCAGCTTCTCCCATGTAAAATTGCTGCCTATACCTATTCAAAACATGTTTTCTTTATATTTTCCATAAAAAAATGTATCAATGTTCACAATGCTCAGATGTCCTGGATGCTCTCAATACAGAAACCACCAAAGTATTTGTGTATGTACTGTATGTACATGTATTCTTCCAAGCCATTCACAGTTTGGAGCAAAAATACATCAGCATATATTATACTTGACAGTCATATCTCATAAGAAATGTGTTTATTTTTGTAATACCTGTGACATTTGCTTGGCATTTGAATCCACCTCCAAATCGTTGTAATGTAATGGAATCCGATTAGCCATTTATATTGGATTTTAAATCTCCGGATTCAGAATTTCCCTCTTAAAACACCCTCAACTTGAATTCCCCATGACATTTACGTCAGGTGATTGCTATTCAAGATAGGCGTGACACCTCGCATGTTATTTAGATGTCATTTGGACAGCGGATTGCGTTTCAACCTCCACAAAGATTACTGTTGAAATGTCCCCCTCTCCTTTTTCTAGATGGAAAATGCAAGCCTCGGTGAAGCTGCGTGGCAGACTGACACGTCCATTACATGTAATGTTTTGACAGTGGGGAGCCGAATGCAAATGAGAGCCTGCATGTGTGAGAGAGGATTATGTTTGTGTGATTAAGATTAGATAAGATCAGTGTAAGTGTGTGCGTGCATGTGTTTCTGCAGATTCTTTTTTCAGTTTTCTTGCATGTCTTTATCTGTGTTTATATGTATGTGTCGTAACAAGTCATTGGAAACATGTTTGAGCTTATTCGATGTTCACACGTCCATCAGTGTCTCACAAAGGGAAGCGTGTCTTCGCTGAATGACAGAAAGCAAACCGCCTCTCTTGTTTACTAAATGATAATCTTGTCAGTTATTACTGGAATGGCCAGAGCTGTCACCATACATTTATATATTACTGACTTGTGTTTTTTTATTTTTTTTTTGAGAGGAAGTGCCAGGGGTGGATGTTGGACACAAAAAGCCCACTGGGACTTTGACAAATCATCTTGAGTCTGTGGTTAAACTTCGGCAAGAAAAGCCATTTGGTTAAGGTAAGAGAAAGATCATGGTTTTTGTCAAATGTTAAAAAAGAAAACACATCTTGTCTTGTGTTTAGGTCACTGTTCATTTCACCTAACCTTCCTACGAGGGTCTAAATATATAAGCATAATAAACATAATTGTACCTTAGTTTCTATGAGTGGATACGGTATGGTAGGGAAAAGTGAATTGTTTACTGGACTGTTCAGTAGCAACATTTTGTAACATGGCAGATGCATCAACAGCGTTCATATTTAAAAAAAAAAAATGCAAAAAGTATTTGCAATTGAGTAGTGTATGAGCCTCATTTCTAGGAGACAGGGCTGGAAAAGCCAGTGGTAAAGAAAAGAATTCTGAAAACAGTGAGTTTAAATATTGAAGGGAAACTCTGGTAAGACTACAGCTTGGTCTCTTCATAGCACAGCTCAGCCAGTCATGTCTCAAAGTGATGCCTGCTCTTAAAAGTGGTAATCCTCAATGTTCTGTGGTATCTTTAGTTGTTGATGCTGTGATGTTGTATGGAAGAGGGATTCCGCTGACGCTGTCTTAATTGTATATAAGTTTTATTGCATCAAGTTTTCAGCATCAACTACGAGTCCTGCAGAACCCGGAGAGGCACAGCCCAAAAATGCACTCTGCTCTTGCTGCAGCAAGAACATGGTTATAAGGGGTACGTTTAGGTAACATGTTAGATAAAGTAAACAGATGTGAATTGGCAAGTAAAGGTCCGAGTCCATCTGAGGGGCTCCAACACTACACATCAATTCATTGATCCCACTCAGTCCACAATCACAGAATCAAATAGAACATCCTCTTCAACACATCACTCTGCTGAGAGGAAAATCATTAAACGTACATCACTAACACAGTGCTCATGATGTCTCAGCACATTTGAGCTTTATACAGACTTTAACCTTATAGACCCTTCAGATACCACAGTTACATAACACCATAGATGGGTGAGCTGTGGACATTTAAGGCTGTGTGCATGTCACCTTCTCTCTTCTCAACCTTTACATTCTTGCACTGTCTTCTAAAGTGTCAATTTAGACTGGCTGCAAAATGTTAAATGATAAATATATGGGGATTTGTCAAAGTCATGCTGTTACATAAACATGCTTAGAGTTTCACATTCTGCAGGGACAACAGAGGGTCAGAAGCAATGTTTACATCCAGCGCAGACATTAAACCATTCCTATCACAAACATCCGGTTTTCCAGTGAAAATCTGCAGTTCGACAGTATTTTCCAGAATACAACTGATGATGGACGAGTACCCAGAGGATCAACCCAATAAATTAGTGGAACGGCAGCCTAATCGCGTTAGCGATACCCGCAGACATCTGGTAAACACTTCAGCTGGAACCATGCAAATGAACTCTGGCATAATGGAAGGCCAATTATGATTTTGACTGATGGAGCAGGCAGAGGGGGGGAGGGGGTTGTGCATTTGTGTGTTTGCGAGAGAGATGCGTGTGTCTGATACCACATACTGTGTGTAGTATTTGCGTGGTGTGTTTGAATGGATCGTGTATCTATGTATGTATGCTCATCTATACACAGTTGTGCATGCATACAAAGGTGTGTGTGTGTGTGTGGGTGTATTTTTGTGTGCATGCATGTCACATTTATATTAATATATGTGTTTTGCGGCATTTTTCTGGGTGTAGATGGCTTAACTTTTGTGTATTACCTTCAGTCATGCATGTGCGTATTTATGCAAAGGCACATGCATTTATAGATAAAGTATATTTATTTAGTCAAATATAAAAATGTGCAGAGAGGACTTTGCGTGTGTTTTTTTATGTGTGTGCACATGTGCACTCCCCTGCGGTCTTCGTCATTTGTGTGTGACAGCGCGACAAATTTACACTGCAGAGCTCACCTGTTGACGTGCAAGGGGGCGAAAGAGATAAATATCGATATTGCCATGGTAACTGTCGCCCTACTGTTCACGACAACCCACAGTGCAGTGTGTGTGTGTGTGTGTGTGTGTGTGTGTGTGTGTGTGTGTGTGAGGGGGGTGCTGTTGCCTGTGGGGGGGTGGATGTTCTTTTCCAGAGGTATAGTTGGCGACACAGCGGGTAGGTGACAGGGATTACAGCCTCAGCCAGTGGTAAATAATACAGCCATGTCCCTGTGCACAAAAGCCTCTATATTTCTGAGTGGTTGCCTAGGCAACTAAGAGCAGAGAGTGGCCCTAATTTTATGTTGGACTCCCTGAGACGGATGAGCTGTTCCGCGTGTTGAGGAGGGCTGTTCATGTGTGTTTGTATTGGAAAAAGGAAAGATATAAGGAGATACAGAGACTGATATGAAGTCTTTGCTGGATGTATCTTCCACAAGGAGGCCAGAGGTCAGTGGGCTGGCTTCAGCACCATGGAAGATTTCCAGTTACACCGATAGTTAGTCGACTCTCCTGCAATCTGCTGATTCTGCTTTTTCTCACTTTAAATCGTTTGCAGCTTTGATAGGAAACCCTTTATGATTTTGAACAAAAAAATCCTTTTTATATACGAAGCTATGCTTGGGCCTACAATAAAGAGGCAAATTCAAAATGAGTGGACAGTTAGAGACAAAGTAATGAATTAATGCACTCTGATTACTGTGTCTCAACAAAGCCTTCTTGAGCACTAAACT
>CM042324.1:29119759-29142259 GCA_023566125.1 Zingel zingel
ACGCAGGCAGCGCAGTTGCTTTTCACCGACTGCAAGACCCAGGCGGACCCAGGTAATGCTGGGAAACGCCTGGCTCTCAGCTGATCTAACAGCTGATTGGTTCAGAATCGACTCAACATGAATTGGAGATATTTTAACTGCTATTTGTCTGATTTAAAGGCTTATTGTACTGATAGTTACGTTTAGAAGTCAGAGAGACTAAATCTGTTCAGATTACAGATCATCTACAGTGTGTTGTTAATTAAAATCAGCAACAGATCACATGTTGAACATTTTGGTATCTACACTGTCATATTAAAAACAACTGGAGACTGTGTACATGCTGATATATGGGCCTGATAACATTTTATTAAATTGGAATCGGACCTAACAGGATGTGAGTGTTTCTGTGACTTCCTGTTCAGCCTGAAGGCTGCTGGAAACGGCTGGAAACTGTCCGACTTGACAGCGGATTTTTGGTGCTAATGTTAAACCCTGCTGGTATGTGCATATGTTGAAGAGAAGTGCAAGGACGGTTGGTGTCCGGCCGATTGTGATGGGCTGGTCCAGGGCAGATTTTTTATTTTTTTTTTACCCCTGCGCGCGTTTGATAAATATGGATTTTTTTTGTTGTTGTTGTGCAGCACATACTAAATTTCATTTGTAAGACACAATTTAGAACATTTTCTACACACAAATGAGGCACCAGGAGACTTTATGCAGGATGGTTGATTGGAAAAGACTGTCAGGTGTGTTGATTGGCAATGATCCTCAGGTGTGTCAGTCAGCCAGAAGCCCAGAAAAAGGTGTACAGGTGAACAGCGCTGAATATGAAGAATCTCACATGTCAACCAAAGTAGTTTTAGTTGCCTAAACACAACTATACTTTAATATAGATGCAATATGAGAATATTCTAGAAATAATTTTCATAAATGTCTTCTTCGAACTAATCCAGGATCATAATCCAGAATCATCCGCTATCGATATTCTGCTCTTGTGAGTGTGTTATTAGAGCTCACACACTCAGATGAAGACACTGAGTACCATTACATGAACACCAATATTCTGCTATTATTCCAAATATGACAATATACCAAATTTGATACAGGTCATGTAAACAGCATATTCCCGTTGGATATTCCGAAAAAGGCCTTTTTCCGAAAATAGCATTTTGCGATCAAGAGTGGGGCTATTCCAGTATTATTCAAGTTTTAGAGGCATTCTCTTGACATGTATACAGCGCATTTGAAATATGCGTCTCAATCGGCCTCTTGCCTGTTTACAGTTTATGGTCAGCTCTATGCGTTGCTATGGTTACTGTACACAAACCAACCAGCCAATAGTTTGCAAGACTGCAGACCCGATAAGAAAGAGAAACACAGCGACTTTTAAACATAATCAACGACTTGGATATCAACAGGTTTTTGGATACACACATTGCTACGCTGACCTTTTCAAGAAGCTGGTTGAAGGAATGAAAGAGGGACGCTGTGTTTTCACGGTCCAACTAGTCCGCCACCGCTGGAAAACTTTGAAAAAAATCGTATATTGCATCTATATGTAAACGAGAATATTAGTGGAATATTACTTTCATTAGCCATGGAAACAACGTAGTCGGAATATCGTCTTTTTTGGAGTAAGGGCAAAAAACGGAATATTATGTGCATGTAAACGTAGTCAATGTTTTTCATACCACTGCATAGACATGCATGCACCAGAAAACACAGAAACACCTTACCTTCAATACATTCTTTATTTAATCAATACTGACAGGCAACCAGCGTATAATGAACAGCAATTAAACAGACAACCGACAACCAACAATCAAACAGCAACGAGAATTAATAACAACTGCAATAGTCATAAAAGATATCAGATAATCAAACTTTAATATCTTCAAAGGGAGTAATAGAATTTAGCTTGAGAGCAGTTTGCAGTTCATTCCATTTAAAAGATGCATGAATGCAGTCCTGCCAAGATTAATACATAAATAAGGAGTAGACGTCCAGTAATTATTGGATTGTGTACCATAATTGCAAGATTTAAATGAGAGAGAGAGATGTGGTTTGTAAACATTGGCACTAGATGAATATCATGTGATTTACATGTACTGTCTATCCCTTCTGGTTCACAGACAGAACAACACTTTTTCACACACAACACATTTCAGCGTAATGTCTCCTACAAGACTGACGGATAAGTGAGATTTCTTCATAAGTTTAGAGAAACATATCCACAGTAAAGGGCTCGTTGAAACTTGTCATTAAACATAAAATGTGAACTGCAGATTGATCCAATATAAACATAAGTCCTATATGGAGAGTAACACATGTTTAGACTGTTAGTAATTGCACGTTTCAGGGAAATGTGTTTTTGCTTATTTTCACGCCCACACACACGCTGACCTGTTTAGGATGGATGATGCATAGATATATAGATGATAGATGTGTTTGCGAGTGACCACACTTCCTAAACTCCCTGACTGAACACAATGAATGGCTGCTTTCATTCATTTGTGTGTGTGTGTGTGTGTGTGTGTGTGTGTGTGTGTGTGTGTGCGTGTGTGTGTGTGTGTGTGTGTGTGTGTGTGTGTGTTTTAGTTGTGATTATAATTTGCCCTGACTATTGATTGGCCTGTAAACAATCGTCTGGTCTGACCAAATAATCAATGTGATGGAGTGACAGTGTCTCTGCTGACAGACCAGCTACTTTCTCAATGAGTCATTGTCTGCCTCAGAATCCAAAGATAACTCCATAGTATATCAGTTGTGTCACTACTCAGCTCACTCACTCGCCCCCTCAGCAGACTTTATCTAGCTGTATGCATACCTTTGTACTGATGAGGTCGTCAATTTAGGTTGTACTGAAAAGGTTAAGTCGTAACTACCCAACATTATCCTCATTAGATAATATCCTGATTCAAGACGAGCGACCTGTATTAAAGTAGTTATTGTTGTTTGTCCTGCTTTTAAAAAAATTGTGGAAAGTGGATCAGAAGTAAATTGTTTTACCTTCCTTTTTTTAGCTGCACTAAAGGTATGGTGTCACCGAAAATATCTCAAAGGCTATTGGATGGATTGCCATTACATTTTGTACTGACGGCACCTGGGTAGCTCACCTGGTTGAGCATTCACCCCATGTACATAGTCTCAGTCCTTACCGCAGCGCTGTAGGTTTGATTCCGACCTGCGGCCCTTTGCTGCAGTCATTCCCTCTCTCTCTCCCCTCTCTAGTTTGCAGAGGCACCGTTGCTCTCCCCGGTGCTTAGCACCGCCCAAGATGATTGTGATTGGTTTAAAGAAATGCCAATAAACCAGAGCACGTTTTTCTCCCATCCCAGAATGCTGTGTGGACTAGCCAGACCCTCCTGCACAACGCTGTGGAGGAAGGTCTGGCAATGCGAGATGAATGTGTCCCATGCTTTTCTTCAAGACCAAATGCCTGCAAAAGTAATGACATTCCCATTAGACCCAGCTGAACTTTGTGATTAGTGTTAATTGAAAAAGATGTTACCATGCTAACACGCTAACCTATGAAGGTGAACATGGTAAACCATATAATGCACCAGCTCAACATTAGTATGTTGGCATTGTCGTAGGGAGCATTGTAGCATGCTAACGGTGAACAAAAGTAACCCTACAGTCACATTAGCTACAAAGGACAGCGACACACACTCGCTTGATGGGCGTTCCTGGGCGTGCCTAGCCAACTCCTGGTTGTCACGGTGACGCTTCTGTATCGATAGTAGCATGCTATTGCCTAGTATCTGCAAGAGGTCTTACAAGTCACTTCAGAGGTATTGTCAAGTCACATGAAAGATGTTTTTTGATTTAAAAGTATTTATTTCTCAAAAGGGGTAACAAAATATGAGATAAAATGCCAAACATATCAGATATTTACAGAAATATGATGTCCTGAAGCGTTTCTAACATCTTGAATGATCTTCTCTGACTCGAGCAACCAACGTACATACGTCAAGCTGCTCTCACGCTGCCTTCACTCCGATTTGCGGTCGCTTTGTTTGCCAGCGGCAAGCTCGTCGCTTGCCGCTGGCAAACTCCCATTGAAAATGAATGGCAGCCTGTCGCTTTTTCTCTATCTCTTGTAGCTAATGTGACTAAGGCGTAAGACGTAAAAAGTATGCAACTGTTTTTAAATTCCTTATTCTGGTGTATTAATAAGTTAACTATGTTTAATAAGTAACATCACCTCCGTTTTTTGTACACTTCTAATAGGATGATGCGGCAGTCGTTTCATCACATATAATTTAAAAAACTTATATGTGCTTTTTTTTAAACTCTTTTTAACAGATAATGAAGAATATGGGGGGGAGAGAGTGGATGAAATGCAGCAAAGGGCCGCGGGTCTGAGTCAAACCGGGGCCGCTAACACGTACTCAGCCTACATGGACACACATTACACTGGATGAGCTACAGGTTTCCCCCATTGTCATTTCTAAATATTTTATGCCATGCCATATGCCATTTCCAAGGATGTCTGTACACCTTATCTTACCTTCAATACATTCTTTATTTAATCAATACTGCCAGGCAACCAGCGTACAATGAACAGCAATTAAACATACAACCGACAACCAACATTCAAGCAGCAACGAGAATTAATAACTGCAATAGCCTCAAAGATATCAAATAATCAAATTTGAATATCTCCAAAGGGAGTAATATAATCTAGCTTGAGAGCAGTTTGCAGAAAATGTGGGAGAGAGAGTGGATGAAATGCAGCAAAGGGCCACTGCTCTGAGTCAAACCAGGGTCGCTAACAAGTACTCAGCCTACATGGACACACATTACACTAGGTGAGCTACAGGTTTCCCCCACTGTCATTTCTAATTATTTTCTGCCATGCCATATGCCATTTCCAAGGATGTCTGTATTTTTGAGATAGTTTCCTAGACTGGTTTGTGCTTTCTAGGAAACCCTCCTGCTGCCATCAGTCTTTTCAGAATAAGGTGACTGATGATGAATAGTGCCCTGTGATAGTGCACCCCCATCACTCTCCCTTTTGTTTCCCATATATCCAGCTGTGGCACCTCTCTGCACTGCAAAACATGTCAACAGGCCCTTTACTGTTGAATCCTCGAACTCTGTTTTAATTAGAAAATTTAGGAAAAAGGGAAATTGCACAAGATTCCAATAAATGTCCTGTCCTCAGGGCAATATTAAATAATAATAAAAAAATCTTGAAACAAGCTGTGCGGGTGGAGTGATCCATATTGTCTTAGTTTATTTGTTTTGAGAATTTGCTTCAAGTGGAAATGTTGGAATGGCCTTGTGGAATTATCTGTTTTTTTTAGAAACAACTTGTTAAGATGGATTTTTTTTTTTTGCAGTCTGGTGGCTAACTGAATCCAAAGCCGGTCTCAGGGAGGAGAACAAATGGGCTCCTTCATGGCCCAGTGAACCATCGACTCGGTAACCAGCAGAGTCCTTCAGATAGAAAAGATGCATGGTGCTTTAAACCATTGCAGGCCTCTGCTCTCTCTCCCCCCCCCCATTCCTTTCCTTTCCTCGGGCTGGGGCTTGAAACCGCTGCTCCACGACACGGGGCATCACACGTAGAATATAAATGAGGCGAGGATGCTGGAAAATTGAACATGTTGTCAGGCCGCAGTCGCTGCTTTTAGTGATTTAGGAACTGTAGGCCGCACTTGATTAGGGTCATTCATATTGGGTAATGTAAATACACTGATAGTGGGGTTGGTCATGTGAAGAAGGGGAATGTTTGCTGAGGTTATTGGTAATGAGAATGTTACAGTGTGGTATTTTTTTTTAAAGTGGTGGTCAATGGGTTTTCCATATATAGACTGGCAGGATCGTTATGGTGTAGCCTTTTGAAATAAAACCAAGGAGAAAAAGCAGTTCATGTCTGCCACTTTTGTTTTATGATTTTAGCCAAGTTGTGCGGTAGCGCATACATTTCTGTCATAGATGGTATCAGTGGAAATTAAACCTGGAACCGTAGCAGTGTTGGTGACTTGATCACGTAGGTCATAAAGGAAATTAAACAAGCAATCATGGAGCTCAGCGCAAATTCTTTCAGGAAGACTTCTAAAACCTAATCACTTCTCACTTCTCTAAATGGATCAGCTGTAGAGGTGTTCTCTTTTGTCTTAACCAATCAGAAGCGGCCATGAAAATCACAAGCCAATCATTGCATGACATCCCTGTCTTAAACCTGTCTCTCTCTGCTGCTCAGTTGTCATTTCAGGATAAGAGCACAACCCTCCTCCTCCCCTTTCTCCTCCGGGCTTCATCAAAGACGGCTCCTGGGTCCTCATCCGGCAGGCTACTACCGACGGCGTTCGTTTTGGGTTCCAGGCTCCTCACGCCACCATCAGTGTCTAGACTCCATCAGGGGATTATCTTTCGGCTTTCTACCCCTTTATAAAAATTATTATTTTATATATATTTTATTTTTATACAACGATGGAGTCTAATCTCCAAAGACTGTACATTTCAAAATCTCACATATGTACAATAAATCATTGCATATCTGCAACGAAGTCTCCCCTGATTGAAATAGCTGTTACCGCTGAATTGTTTTAGAAGCAGCATAATGTATAGTCATCATGGTTTCCACTCAGGTTTTACAAAATAATTCATAATTTTCATCTATAGTGTTCTTTTTTGACTCTTGCCTCGCCACAAATGAAAACAAATAGCAGATTATCGTAATGCGATGGCTGGAATGTGAGCAGCTTACACACAATCTTTTGTCTGTGTTTTGCGTTGTTGCCTTGGTTCAACAGGAGAAAACTAATGGGCGTTCAAAAGCTACAAGTTTCCAAATACAAGAGATCACTCAGAATCACTCGCATACAGCCGGTGTGTTCTTCACAGATGAGCAATATTTGCTATTTTCTTTCCAAAATACTCTCTCTAATGCTTCAAAATTAGATTATTACTTTACTTTAACAGGTAAAAGGATCTCATTGTCATCATGTTGGTGTATAGACTAAAGTAAATATTTTTTGATAGGGTTTTCTTTAATTCTACATTTGGCACCAGTTTCTATGGAAAAACATGACTTTTATACAGATATTGCTTGGCTGATTAAATTCAATTACACTTTGCTATTATACTTGTGTACAACAAATTGCCATTCCAAAGAGTGGAACATGGTAAAGGTGTATGTGTGTGTGTGTGTGTGTGTGTGTGTGTGTGTGTGTGTGTGTGTGTGTGTGTGTGTGTGTGTGTGTGTGTGTGCATTTGTTAGTAGTAGTAGTAGTTTTCTCGCATATAAAAGTCCAACATTAAAGGAAAGTAAATCATCTCTGCATACATAGCAGAACGTTCTGCTGGAATGTCTAAACAGCCGCTGGTCACGACTCGCTCTCCCTCACTAATTAACTGCTCAGGCAACCTCTGTGCTCCGGCCGAACTTTGACCCCTGATAGCCGCTATGCTGTAATTGTCGTGTAGGCATCTCAGGCTGGTTGGAGCATGTTTAAAAATGACAGCGATAATGTAGGCCTACTATCTGTCTAACACACAAACAGGCCTTTCTCACACAGTTTCAGTGCCACACATCTTCTCCGTCGCCCACTTTCCTGCATTCCTGTTTCAAACAAACTCCCACACGTCTCACCAACTCTCTTATCTTAGTTTCTCTTTAATGTAAAGACAGTCTCTCACACACACACACACACACACACACACACACACACACACACACACACACACCCTCCATTCCCTAAATCAGTAACAGTCCCATGACTGCCGCTCCGGGTCACTGATCACACTCTCTGTGACCTTTAGGTCATGATACATTCACTTTCCCTTTGCTTTCATTTGCTGCCATACATGCCAGATCCATTTTGATCCATTGGATTTCCCTTTTAATTCTCCTTTTCTGTGTTTTTAGTTGCTTGATTAACAAAGTTTCTGCCATAGGATATAATAAACTAGGTATACACAGTGCTAAAATCTTGTGTAAAATTAGGCCCTGAATATCTTCTGAAATCAAACTATTTCAAAAGCTGCTTTGGTTTGAATTTTTAGTACATCATGACAATATAGTGTAACAGTGTGCTTCAGTCTAAGTAGGGAAAATTAATCTTACCGGCAAAAGTGAACAATGGTGGTGGAGCTGCTGGCAGAAAAAGATTTCGTTATTGGCCTTCCCCAAAATGAGACAAATAATTTTGTTAAAAAAATTAAGTTTGTTTTTCGGTTATTTTTGATTATCTTCTCCTCTTGTGTGTGATGTTGATATTTTGCTGTTTATTCTGTTTGCTTTTGGAGTTTGTAATCTTATCTCTGAAATGAATTAAACATTAAAAACAACTTGTATTTCTCTGTAATGTTGAACATTCATGACTAAACAGGCAACCATCACTGTAACACAAAAACATCCTTAGTTATATTAGTTATACTGAGAGATTTTAACAGTCAAAAACTCAGTTAATGGGCTTCATCCGGACTGTGTGGGCGTGTTTTGATCAGAGTTGACTGACAGTGCTGTAAAATTAGCAAACAACCCCACAAGCGTCATCACACATGTTGAATCAAACATTGCTTAACTCTGATTGGTGCATACTGTATTGCCCTTTTCCAGCAGAACCTGGAACACCGTAAGAAAAGCAAGAATGCAAAAACACAATCAGAATCAGAATCACTTCATTCGCCAAATGCATCAGCAGACACACAGGAATTTGTTTGGAATTAGTATGCGTATAGCTGCATAAAGCATGCTTAAAACAATTAAATAGATAAAATAGTCCAAAGATGAAATAGTGAGGCGACAGGGGGGGGGGGGGGGGGGGGCAGTGGATCAGCTATTCAGGAGGGAAATTGCTCTTGGAAAAAAGCTATTGAGGTGGCGTGAGGTCCTTGTCCTCATCGCCCTGTACCTTCTTCCTGAGGGAAGCAGCCTAAAAATGTCACCTGCTGGATGGGACTGATCAGCAGCAGTCTTAGCTGCCCTCTTCCTGACTCTGGCCTCATACAGGTCACTGATTGACAGCTGCCTCTGTCCAGTCAGCCCCTCTGCTGTGCGCACAATGTGCTGCAGCCTGTTTGTCGCCTGGGCCGATGCTGAGGCAAACCATACAGTAATGGATGTTGAAAGAAGGCTTTCCACAGTGGCTCTGTAAAACTTAGACCGAACAGAGCTGGAGACGTTCAGTTTGGTTAACTGCCTTAGGAAAAACATTCCACTGTGAGCCCTCTTAATAATGGAGGAACTGTTTTCTTCCCTTTTCAGGTTGTTTGTGATGACAGTGCCTAGAAACAACTTTGTGTAGGATTCCAGGGTCTTTAAATGAAGAAGTTAACTCAAAGAAACTCTCTGCGAGTTCCCGTTAGTGACGCAGTTCAGTATCAGTATCAAAAAAAGCATTGCCAAGAATGATTGTTCTTCCAGTGACAGAGAAACACCTGGAAACAGTTCACACAGCACAATACTTGTAATATTTGAAACTTTAGGCGTATTGTCCTTTGTGTCCAGTAAAAACTGTTGCGGATCTTATTGTGCATAATGTATTGTTTTCCATTTTTGAATCCCACAAACTGTGATCCTCCCTCTATCACACACTCGTGCACTCACACACTAACAGACATGTGGGACAGTGTTTCTGTCTTCATGAGCAGCTCTTTGTATCACTTGACAAAGTATCAGGGTTTCTAGACGTGTCAGATTTTGGGACTTGCACTTAAGCCTTCCCGCGTAGCCGCTCAGTGCCAAGCAAGGGCTTAGCCTAAATCGATGATGACTGTGCCAAGAGAGAGAATGAGAAGAGAACATTTCAAACAGCTGCCCCTAAAAATAAGAGAGGCAAACATCATTCAGTGGAGATATGTGTGTGTAAGGAACACAAGTGGTGTTAGTTTTCACTCGAAAACCTGATCTGGATCCTGTAAGAGGATCAAAGTCTCAGCCAAGTAGTACTTAATGGAAGACTTTACGTCCCAGTGCTTAAAAAAAAGTTTGATTCCAAAGCAAGATATTTATCATATTATGAAAAACCTTTTCACAATATAAGCAAAAATATTATCCAAATTTTAAGTTTAACACAATTAAAACAACACATCCTGGTACCTAAATGACAGAGTAGGTCGATTGTCAATGAATCCCTTAACGACATACATGACTGTTCTATTTGCTGCCGCGTGGTGGCCATGTGACCCTAACACATGACCACTGTGGAAATTTTAATCGTGACCGTTCTACTGAACGTAATGGGCACCATTTTAAATTCAGTTCAATTACATTTTATTTTTAGTATCCAATCATAACAAGAGTTATCTCAAGACACTACAGATAGAGTAGGTCTAGACCACACTATAGTTTACAAAGACCCAACAGTTCCCCCAAGAGCAAGCATTTAGTGCAACAGTGGCAAGGACAAACTTCCTTTTAGGCAGAAAGCTCAGACAGACCCAGGCTCTTGGTGGGCAGCATCTGTCACTGCTGGTTTGGACACAGAGACACTGATACGGATATACAGATATAGAGAAATGTGATTCATCATAATTATAGCAGTTGGTATGATGAACAGTGGCAGTAGTAAGAATAAAGATAATGGAACGACCAGCTAGTCTTCCTGGGGTCCAAAACAACATTTAATCAGACAATATTAAAACATTTCAAGACATATACAGAAAAGAAAAGAAATAAAGAGGAGAAAAAAAAATACAACAATATCTGCTTACAGAACTAAATAACAAAAAAGACTGAATTGCCTCCAAAATTAAAATTAAATAAAAACAATAACTTAAATAAAAACAATAACAAAAGGGTATGCATGGAGCAGGGTATTGCGGGGCATTGTGATATAGACCACTCTATAATTTACAAAGACCCAACAATTCCAACAATTCCCCCAAAAAGCAAGCATTTAGTGCAACAGTGGCGAGGAAAAACTTCCTTTAAATAGTTAACGTTATGAAATGGAACTAGTTAAGTTTAGGCAACAAAACTACTTATGGTTGGTAAAACGTCAGGGATTGGCGTGAAGTAAGTCACGTAAAACTACTACAATGAGGAGGTAACGTGACGTCACAGATGGCATTGCATCAAGGACTAAGGTCTGTAAAACTCGGTTCATTTCAAAAAGTTGACATTTGGTTTAAAACAAGACCCAAACCCCAGTCTACTGTGAAAGTCCTCTGTTCTTTTGGTGCGGACGGTCTGATTAAAACTTTACAAGTAAGAACCTTACAAACCATAATAACAACCTTACCTTAGGTCATCATTTTATCAAACACACTGTAAATAAAGTGGAGCCTGGTTTGCTGAAATGTTTAAGTTTAGTTTAGTTTAGTTTATCAGTACGGCTTATTTCCAGCTGTTGTCCCTTGCCAGTTGTCAATAGGCATCCTATAATACAAAAATTAAAAAAATTCAAATGAATTACATTACATTTATAATTACAGCAGGCTTAAGCAAAAGGGAGTAAGACATACAAACATATGGCTCACAGTTGGAGCAAGCACAAACAAACAAGCACAGATGATGTACAAAGTCAATCAACACTGTTCTGCTCATCTACCTCATGTATATTTCAATCATACAATTACAATATTATTATTAATATATTACCATTGCACTGAACTGCCTTGCACTATATATTTAAATCTGAAATCTCAGACTGATATTGCACTATTCCTTCCCCCTCTTCAATTGTTATTGTATATTTCTTGTAAATTGTATTGTATTGTTATACTGTATACTTAACAGTATTTTTTTATATTTCTCACTATCCTTTCTGTTTTTATTCTTTATATGTTAAGTGAGTGTTGTACTTTGAGGGCAAAGATTAACCGGAGTCAAATTCCTTGTTTATTTACGCAAACCTGGCCAATAAAGCTGATTCGGATTCGGATTCTGATGGCAGAGGTATCAAAGCAGCCAATGAAATAAAAACAATACAAAGGAGACAAGGGAAAGGAGAAAAGTCACAGAGGCCACATTGAAAGCACATACAAGACATAACATGGAGGCAGGCAGCAGAGACTGAGCAGCAGCTTAATATATTTGACTCGACTTGATCTGATAAATACTGACTCACTGTGATTTTGCTGTTGTCGAATGGAAACCTTTTACAGGTGCCGGCGATTTGATTTCAGCTCAGGCTGGAAACGTACGTTATTCTATCCTGCTTCCATTACAAATCTGCGGGGACCAATCACAAACTGGCTTATCCACCTGGCGCGCTATTGGCGGGTTTAACACGATGACGATAGCAGCTTTTTGTTTACATTCTTATTGATGCCGCTGTCACTGCTACGTCACCCGGATCGTTGCTCTGATTGGTTGACGCAATTGCGTACAGAGTCATTTGAACTATGCTTGTTGATCCCGCCTCTGGTGCAGTAGAAAATCCAGAGCAGACTCCCCAGACTAATGTTCAATCTTAAAAGATTGAGCTTGGTCTGGTGATAGCCAGACTAGGCCTACTGAGCAATAGAGCCCAAATCCCACTGACAGGCAGAACAGGTGTGACTTTCAGCTGTCTGTGACTCAGATATGACTCAGCATCTAATGTCACGGCTCTTTAGATAAGAGACAAGTTGATGGAAATCATATTTTGACAACAGCCTTGAAAATCTCTGATTTGTTCTGTGATGGGAAATGTTGAGGACGACGCCCTGAAGTTGTTCTGAGCTTGTCTCAGTAACACTGAGGAGACTTTAAGTTTCAGAGTTTGTGTCGTGTTTTTACCCTGACTAAACAGATTTCACATTTTCAGCCAAACCAACAGGTCAAAGACATGTAGGCTATGGCGACAATAGTCATTCGACGATGGTACCAAAGCGATTGAGATAAACTGTATTTACCACTACAGCTGGACGCTGGTTACGTCGTCCTTTTTCAAATTGCCGTCTTGGTAATGACAGTAATTATCATAAACCGAGTCCTCAATCAAGGCGTTTTTGGCCAGCATCGTCCAATTCACGCCTCAATCAAGAGACTCATCATTCGGTCCTTGGGAGGTGTAACTGGCATGTCTTGTGTGTGTGTGTGTGTGTGTGTGTGTGTGTGTGTGTGTGTGTGTGTGCTTTTAATGCTGCTCCTCTCTGTGTGCTAGTGAAAGACAGATTGTAGACTAAATGTCATGTTCTGTATTCTTGCTCCATACGTGTTCATTTACTTACAAACAAGCAATTGTTGTAAATGCATTCCCTAATGCTTGATTGCTTTTTGGTGTAATTGTCTGATTTCTCACACTTTTCTGTTATTTCTCTTTCTTTTTGTTTTTAATCACTACTCATACTTTCTCTGTTATGATCAATTCTAACACCAGTAACATCTGGGCGTGTGTGTGGGGGGGGGGGGGGCTGGGGGAGGAGTTAGTATGTGAGTGAATGTGTATGTTGTACTGCAATGTCTTGTCTTCTGTACTGTCCAGTCCTACCGAGGTCCCTCTCGAAAATGAGATGACACATCTCAAGAGGTATTCCTCGTACAATAAATAAATAAAATATTACCATATTACCATATCCAAAATCTAAGATGATATTCAGTCTCACGTCACGATATCGATATAAGATTGTGTTGGCATATAATACCAGAACAAATCATGTGACACGCTGATGATTTTGCTCTCAACACTTGACTAACGCACCCATTTCCTGTTGTTTCCTTCAGTCAGCAATCTGACTCAAAATAACTCAGAGCTCATTACACAGAGTTGGGTCATCAGACTATATATATATATACACTGTTTGTTTCATTGTATGCATGTATATATGTTTGTGCCTCCCACACATTTTAATCTGTTTATCGTCTGCCCACGCATGTGCGTGCGTGTGTGTGCGTGCGTGTGCGTGTGTGTGTGTGTGAGCACAAAAGCTTTGTCAAGGCCGCCTGGAACAGTGCCAGGCAGTAAGATCTTATCGGCGGTACAATGACCTCGGGTTGTTTGAAATATCTTTTCAAGAGTATTTTTATGCGTGTGTATCTGTGCGTGCGTCTACGTACGCGGTGTTGACAAATGTGGTTTAGAGCCATGAGAGGGTTTTGGAGGAGTATTTATTGAACAGGAGCTCTAAAGGACGGTTCATTATTTAATTAAGGTGCCACCAGAGGAGTTTTGGGACCTTCAGTCAAAATAGACCCAACCCTCCCTTCACCAGCATTACATTTTGAATGATGCTCCAAAATGATTGGGGGGAAAAAAGGGGTGTCCCTCCCCAACAAATTATTGTACTGGTTTGCGCTTGGCAAAGATGCACAGATTACCATTGGTTTTTTTACAGCCATAACGTATGTAACTAAATCTCTGCATTCTCATCTTACACATCCTACTCTGTTATGGTGGCCACTAACATTGTTGTGGAAACACAATAAGCATGGAAACTAAATATCACTTCATGCATTACTGCATTTGTAAGAAGGGCTGGGGGCGCGTGACTATAAAATTGTGTCGAGGGGCCGACAACGCCACCTAGGTTTTGGCTAGAGGCCTAGGACCTTTTAAAAACTACAATTCCAAATTAAGGTAAAAGATTAAAAACAGGTCCTTTGTACCGGGGGAGGGCAGTAAAACAAGGGTATTTAAAACGGTGAGTAAAACCAGTTGAGGAATAACACATTTTATTTAATATAAAAAAAAAAATGCATAAACCCATTAAAATTCCTCCTTAAAAAGAATATAAAAAAAAAAATACAAGCAAGTAAAATCAAGCTAAAAAAAAGGGTACAGCAGTACAGGAGTGAGAGATTAAAATGTCCACAGGTCTGGCAACCAGCTTCTTTGCCGTTCAGCTCCTCTCCTGGGGCATAGCCTGTAAAAAGAGAACTCTAGGCCAGTCAAACGTCCTTTAAAAGTGCCACCGCTTCGTACAATGCACAACAACAAACACAGGTCTTAAAAGAGACTTACGCGGGAGGGAGAAGTTTCACCTTCTCCCACTGCTGCTGCTAGCGATCGGTGTTTGAGTTTTCAGGTGTAGCCTCAGGCCTCCTTTGTGGCTCTCTCTCGGTGTCTCTCCATCCACTCCTCTCTGTCTGCTCCTCTGCCTGTTCTGTTCCATCTGTGGTGCTCTCATTCTCTCTATGTCCTCCTTCATGTTCTCCTGTTGGTCTCTTGTACTTCTTCGCTCTCAGTGTCCTCTATCATGTACTTCTTCGCTCTCAGTGTCCTCTATCATGTACTTCTTCGCTCTCAGTATCCTCCATCATGTGCTTCTTTGCTGCGTGTCTCTCCCATGTTCCCCTTTTCCCATGTTGCTGTTCTGCCCTTTTGATCTAAAAAACCAGTCAATCCCCTCTCTGGCTCCCAGGTGCAAGTCCTTTAGCCTGATTAATAAAATGTTCACTGGCGGAAGTAAACCCAACATTAAAAGCACACACCACACGTTTCAAAATAAAAGCATGCAATATAAAAGATAGAACCACAGCAAATAGTAAAAACACAGCAAATCCAAATAAAAGCATGCTTAAATAAAATCTACTTCCGCCCCGTGACACATTACTTCAAATACTAAGTTACTCATCTAGTGAACTAGTATTCACATGAAATAAAACAATAAAACATTGAGACCATTCAGCAAAGCACTAGGGCTGCTCCCTCTTAGTCGATTAGTCGACTAATCGGTCGTTTTGGTCTTAGTCAACTTAGATTTCTTTAGTCGATTAGTCATGTTTTATGCTTTTTTCATGCTGAATGACTTATTTCCAAGAAGCGTAGGAGCACATCTCTAGTAAACACAAGAATTAAAGTGGTGCTTTTGCATGACTCTTTGCGGAGAAACTTAGATTTACAGATCTGTCGATTAAATCAACTAATTGATTAGTCGATACAATTGAATGAGTGTTAGTCGACTAAGAATTTATTTAATCGAGCACAGCCCTACAAACACACTGGGTAATTCAACACTTGTTGCTATGGACTCGTCACTAGGCTTCCTCAGTCATTGTATATTTTAGTATAGATAAGCTTGCCGAAGCTGAACATTATCCAAAACTCCATTTATCAGATGAGTGTCAATTTGGGAGCTTGCATGCTACCACTCCTTCCCGAGTTTCGGCTTTTCAAAATAAAAGCTTGCATCTGGTCAGCTATGTTTTCGTACGGTGTTTTGGATGTTTTTGAACTAAGCAGTACAGCAATCATGCTAATGAATAAAATTATTTTTTCATCTGATGTCTTAGTTAAAACACGGCTGAGGGCTGTATTCCTGTGTCATATGTGTTTGACCTATGCACATGTCTGCATGTTTTTGTGATGACGTGATCTTGTATGCATTCACACATGCATGTCCTGTATACACCTACATGTGTCATTGCATGTGTATCTCTGTATACATATTGCTGTATATATATATTTGTTTCTATATGTGTGCGCCCTCTATGTCTTTTTTTAAGATATAAAGAAATAGAAACATATTCATCCCAGGCGCCCAGGTGTGCACACCACCCCAAAAAATAATCTTAAATAAAATAAGCATATTCATCCCAAAGGAAATTTTGTGCCAAAGATGCTCATGTATACTATCATCGGAAATTTAAAAAAAACTAAATAAATGTATACATGTAGAAAAAAGTAGGTACAAATTTAAAATGAAGTTGCAATAACTTGACTAGCCTCGCTTAGACATGAGAAAATATCTTTATGTGACATATTAGGTACGCATCAATGAAGAAACTATAAAGAGAGGTGCATCAGTGGCAGTATGTTACATGTTACAAATTACAGGCATTGAAAGATGGAGTATGCATGGGTGCATCATAGTATGATAAAACTAGTCAAACTGAATCCAAAATTGAGTTTGATGTACTGCTTTACGTACGTTTACACTTAAACACATGCACACATTTGTGATTGCAGCATGTAAAGAATGTTTCAGTGCATGTGCATGTGTAAGTGCATAATAACAGGATACATATAAGCACAGGAGTCATTGAGCTTGCAGGCTAATGGATTACTGTCAGTGTCTCCTGTAATTACTGAGATATGACTGTCATTATCAAAATACGGCCCCTCCTCCATCATTCCATAGCCATTAGATGCATGTGTGTGCATGTGGGTGGGTAGTCTCACATTGCTAGACCTATCTCCTCAGTGCTGTGGTATAAGGTCTGGCTACACCACCGATGCATTATGGGATAGGAGGTTAAAAAAAACACTCTGGGTTGTTTGCATTTCTTTAAGCCAATCACAATGGTCTTGGGCGGCGCTAAGCTCCGGACACAGCAACAGTGACTCTGCTAAATAGTCTCAGGAAGGAACTTGTTCTGGAGGAACATTTGCATCCCGCAAAAGAAAACGCCACATACAATATTAAAATAACTGTTGACACAATACAGTAACGGGAGCTATTTAAATTAGCTGATACATGGTTAAACCTCATTGGCTCTTACCAGTGTATCTCTGTGTGTACTTCGTCCACAGAAATCCCACTAATCAGTCCCAAAACCTCCCAGTTAGAGAGGAAATGCCATTTTCAGTGTGTAGCTCGCTACCTTGAAGTGTGTTCCCGAAGCAAAGGGATTTCGAGAACGGCAACACACAGAGAGCGGAAGGGGATGTCAGGCAATTATCCTGGAAATGTACTTCTGTTGCTTCTGCTTCTGAGCGTCTGGGTAGACATTGAACTGGAAGTGTTTGTGTGTGACTTTGTGCCAGGCAATACAATGGAAAGGCAGTTATCATTGTCAATATATTTAAGCTTTTTGGAGCTGCACAGTGCAAACTGGGCTATGATAGTGTGTTGGGCATGTATAGACAGCCACAGACACAGAAACAGCTCTGAAGTCTCTAGCGCTAAACCCACCAGACTCCATTTAAAAAAACAATACTTTTAGCGTGTGTAGAGCCTACATATTTTCATTTTAAATCGATAAACTATGTGTTTATTTCAACCAAAACTAGAGTTGTGATGCTTGGGAAAGTGGAAAGACGACCCAAAACTGATTTTCATAGTTCGTAGTGAAAAGCAGTGTATTTTAAAATGTTTATTTACATGGAGTCTGGAGGGTTTAGCGAACACAATATCACGGATGTTTTTATGTTTTAAAAAAAGATCTTAATCTTAACAGAAAGGTTGACCTCCTTAGAAATCCTTTCCATAATGTTGTCAGACACTTAGAATATTAACCTGAGTCTGTCAGCAGCAAAACAAGAACTTTTGTGAAGGTAAATACAAGCTGCACAATTGTCCTATTAACTTATATTGTAGCTTGCTTCTCCGCTGCCGACTGCAGCAATCTCTCTTAATACTGGACCAATGTCAAAGATTGTTGTCAGTCGGTCACTTAGACACAAAAACATAGGAAAATAGGGTCCAGGTTAATAAATGGTGGTTACCCTTTATTGTTAGAGACAAACAATAATTGGGTTTTAGGGTTTGAAGCTAATTGATAAGATATTTATTACTGAAATGCTCATTTGGCATCATAGTTGACTTCTCTCCTCGCATTTTTGTATACACAGGCTTTTGCTTTGGAGTGTTTTTAAAAGAACAAGATATTTTGTACCACAGATTCTCACCTTTTGTACTGATGATTCAGCCAGGGGAATTTTATATCCGTCCAAGCTATGGTAGTACTCCAACTGACTGTCACCCTAATATTGTCTATAAGAAAATGAACAGGACTTCTGGAACTTGACGTGCTTCACAGACGACAAAGATTTTCAAAACAAAGACAAAAAAAAGGAAAACAGATGCAGTTATGAATAATGCTGTTTCAAGAAAACACCAGTTGATAGGTTTGTAAATCTTCATAAGTTACAAAAATATCCTTTGATCAACATGCATTCCCAATGCCACACAAACATATGGCGGCGGTTTTTAAAAAAGCCCACTCAACACATACCACACTCTCTGTATCTCACTCCGCGTCCTCTCACACTCACTCACATGCTCAACTTCGCCTCAACGCAAACACACTCCCTGTAATTAATGAACAAGAAGGAGCATGAAAGTGATTTATTGCGCTGCTATTAGCATTTTATTAAATCCTGATTAATGGCTCTGAATACTTGGAAGTACTTTGCATGAAAATGGAAAAAAAAAATATGGAGTTGAATATTGGAGCAACATATCAGCAATCAGCAGTGTTGGAATGTAACTAAGTACATTTACTCAAGTACTGTACTTCAGTCCAGATGTTGAGGTACTTGTACTTTACTTGAGTCTTTTCCAGCTGAGATGATCAGACCATTAAACACACAACTGGTTGGATCCTTTACACTTTCTACAATGGGAGGAGAGTTCTACATCGAGTACTTTTACTTTTAATACTTTAACTACATTTATAATCCCTTAGTACATTCATGTGGATTTTTTATTTTATTTAGTATTTTTTATTTTATTGTCCATATTATTCCTGTGGTGGATTTGTTATTTTATCATCCTGTTTATGATGTATGTGAATGTTGTGTGTGATGTCTTTAAGCTACTGGAACCTTGAATTTCCCCTTGGGGCTAAATAAAGTATTTTCGTGACGATACTTGCATACTTTAAGTAACATTTTCAATGCAGGACTTTTACTTGAGAGAATTTTAACAGTTTGGTATTGGTACTTTTACTTAAGTAAAGGATCAGATTACTTCTTCCACCGCTGGCGTCGATACAAAAGGAAAGTGTTGCCATCAGTCTTCAAAAGCTCCAATCTGTTTTCATACAGTAACACACACCAAGTTCTGTTCTCGCTCTAGAGTTTGCGTCACCAACATGTACTTTGCCACCGATGCTATTTCCAGTCCTGCTTGGCAGTGTCCTGAGAGTGTTGTGGTGCCAGAGATCTTTTATTGTCTCCGCTCCGACACATACGAGTGCAGTAAGACCACGTCCAGGATCTTAATGGGAATCATGTTTTGAACGCTGACTGGAAACATTCAAATTCGTTGTGATCTTTTGATTGTAATACAAACTGTTTTCTGAGAAGTGAGTCGTCTGTCTCCTTGCTCTCTGCCAGACCCACTCAGATGCTCATTTGCTAATCTCTTTACTCTGTTTTTATGTCACTCAATCACCCCCTCCACTCGCTCTCGCTCTCACTCACTCACTCACTCACTCACTCCATCATCCTCTCTGTTTACATTCCTATTCTCACACACATCGGATTTGTCTTTCTCCGTGTGATTATGTTCAAGAAGATGAATGTAGCTCAAATTCTATTTAGTAGTGGAGTAAAAAGTTCAAAATGTATCTCTGAAATGTAGCGGAGTAGAAGTAGAAAGTGGCATGAAAACACTTGAGTAAAGTACTAGTACAGAACATTTGTACTTAAGTACAGTACTGGAGTAAATGTACTTAGTTACATTCCACCACTGCATCTGCTGACCTTTTAGTGAGCAACTGCTCCTAGCTAGTTGAAATCTCATCCTATTGTGGCTGCATTCCTGAAAAGGTACGTTGTGTCATTGATTTCGATTTTACAATTTGTTCACTGGACTTCTCTGTTGCTTAGACCACGGGTGTCAAACATTTGGCCCTAGGGCCAGAACCATCCCGCCAAAGGCTCCAATCCAGCCCACTGGATGACTTTGCAACAGGTTCAAAAAATTGCTGAGAAGTCATTAATTCCAGTTTTTCAATGCAATTCACTGCTTTTCCTATTTGTCAACTGGGGGTGGCGCTATCCTAATTAGAGTAGCAGGCCCTATGCTAGACACACTATTATAGATCCTGCTTAGTGCAGGCAATGTCACACAACACTACCAAGCATAGGCTACTGTTAATGCATGTGCTGCTTTGTCAAAAAGGAGAAAAGTGGAACCAGAGTGCCGGGTTTTCTAAGAAACATTGACCAGTTCCTATTTCTCCACAGACGTAAATGGGAAGCCAGTGTGCTTGGTGTGCTCACAGCAGCTTTCAGTGCTCCAGGAACATAACATACCACAACACCACTATCAGACTCAATGGTTTGGTTTGACTGTATGTGGCCCGTCAACTAAAATGAGTTTGACACCCCATCCTTTGACAGACTTTAAGCTGGATTATACCCAAAAAAGAAGTTCTGTTCCGACATTCTTAAAACCAAAAGGCTATTATTTTTTACACCAGTGGTGTAAAAAATTAGATTTTTGGAGGTTTCCAACGTGGGTGCCAAGAAGAAGAAGAATAAGACATACTTTATTAATCCTGCAAGGGGAAATTACATTTGTACACTGTTATAGTTCCACACAACACATACAGGCCTAAAATACACACACTTGCACTAAATGGAGATATGTCAGAGTGAAGGTGCTGCCCATGGCTGCCTCCAGGCAGTTGGCGTGTTTGGTGCCTTGCTCAAGGGCAGTACTGGCACCTCTCCAGCTACCAGAACACACTGTGTACTTGGTCCATACAGAGACTTGAACCAGACTTGAACCAGCCACCCTCTGGTTCCTCTGGTCCCTACGGACTGAGCCGTTGCCACCCCTAAAATTGAGCGTCAAACACTTGATTTCCTTTATTCTGGTGAATTTGTATGCCACATCGTATGGTGCAAATTAGGATTCACGTACATCTCAACAACAGGACCTGTTAGAGAATGAGACGGTGTTAAAGCCAGAAGCTCCAAAGTTTAAATCTACATGAAAGACATGAAGGCACAAGAAATCACAAATGTATGTTTCACGCTCCTGTTGTGTTCTTGTTTTCCGTACATGTTTAGAGCCCCGTGAAGGGTTATTTTTTACCACTTTTGGGAAACGGGTTGTCTTTCATATTTTTTTGAGCTGGGGGACAAATTTTTTCTAAATATTGAAGGGGACAAACTGTATCCCCTGCATCCCCCCGCAATCTACGCCTATAACTTCATTTTTTTTGTAAATGTGATCTTTCTACACGATGATTCAAATCCTAAATTCAAATATAAATGTAAGTACCTAAAAGCTATATTTGAGGACACCTAGTCAGTTTACTGTCCTCCTGGACTAGAGTGGCTCCTCCAAGGTTATGAACCTGCAGCTTTTAATACAAAATCAAACATGTTATGTAATAATGCTTATTTTTGTGAAATGCTTTGCATTTTCAATATACTGTGTAAAGGTAAACAGTACCTAACACATGGAATAAAACTTGATACATGCAAAAATAGTTCTTTGTCATCTAATAAGTCATATTTCTTCCTTTGCAGTCAGCTATTGCCTCTCTTCATGTCCAGCTTCTTCTTCTACATCATGTCATCCTGTGGTGTGACTCTAAAGATGCTCAAATCAATATGGCAGAAAAGCGTATTGATTCTTTAGGCTATTTGAGTAAAAAAATGCAAGGACAATATCCATTTCAGGTCATTCAAAACATAATAAATGATTCATCCATTTACAAGACGCTTTACATCCATTTTGGAATAGACCACTTTTCAGTGTCTCTTAAGTTACTCTGTGTGTGTGTGTGTGTGTGTGTGTGTGTGTGTGTGTGTGTGTGTGTGTGTGTGTGTGTGTGTGTGTGTTGATTGTCTTGTGTATTATTATTTCTATTCATGCTTTGTTTTAATGTGTATGCTGTTTTTTATGTGGAGCTCTTTGGGTTTACTTGTAATGGAAAGTGCTATATAAATTATAATAATAAATGAAATATTGACATTGACATTAAAGTTAAAAATCGCTTCAGTCATT
>CM042324.1:29144759-29154759 GCA_023566125.1 Zingel zingel
CTCTCGCTCTCTCTCTCTCTCTCTCTCTCTCTCTCTCTCTCTCTCTCTCTCTCTCTCTCTCTCACACACACCCTCACACCCTCCTTTGCTCTCTCCTCTCCATCCTGCCTGGATACAGTGTGAAACTCTGCCACCTATTGGTCAAGCAGTTGTAGGCTCCATCTGCTGCTGGAGGTACAAGGATGAGAGCTATGGAATTGAGGCTGCAGGAAATAACTTGAGAGGAAATGGGGTTTGATGGGTTTTTGTAATTCATACTTGATATGGAGGGGGTTTGTGTCTTGATGAAGTTCAGTTTGCTCATTGCAGGAATAGAGAAAGTGTGTTTGCTTTTCATTCACCATTTCATTTGGTGGCAGAGTTTACCTGTTTGTTTTTGGACGAGGAAAAGAATGTGTGCGGCTCGTTTGTTTGCAGGAATAGAACCTCAATGATGTAATGTCATTTAACAAATTGTTGGAAGTGCTGCTGTCAGCTTTTTGGAAGTTTGACCAATTGTTTTCTCCCCCTGTGCTTGTTCATCCACGTTTATACTTACAATTGCAGTCGAAATAAGTCGATGAATTTACTTGTCAATCGCCCGAAAATGAACTGTCAATTATCCCTTTATGTCAGAGATCTTCAACTGGGGGCCACGGACCACCAAATTAGTTTTTGTTGTTGTTGTTTAAATCAGAATATGTCTGAAAATAGACATTAACATGAATCCAACATATTATTAGCAAAGAAAAATCGGCTTATTTGTAAAAAACTAAACAAAAAAACATTTAATTTACACAACACTGATGATATGCTTACTAAGTAATGTAGCCATCATAGTAGCCATCCACAGATACAGTTAAGCTTAAGGACACTGCGCCTTCTACATGTATGTTTAACATTAAAACTTACATATAAATATTGATCCATCCATTTTCATCAATCTGGCCCAGTTTAACATGCAACTAAATGTATATATATATATATATATATATATATATATATATATATATATATATATATATATATATATATATATACACACACACATACATATATATATGTAGTAGGGGGTCCCTGCTCTGTCAGCTATGGGGTCCTTGGCCCAAAAACTGTTGAAGACCCCTGATTTAGGTCATTCTTTGTAGCAAAAATGCCATAAATTGCCATAAAAAATGGGCTCTCCGAAAACTTGTAAAGGATATTTTTGTCTGTTCCCACACTTTATAGATTTCTAGATATTGATTGATTGAGAAAATACTTAATCAATAATAAAAGTAAACGTTAATACCGCCCTGTTTCCCTTCACCGTCACTTATATATCATATATGGCTCTGCACTGGGAAATGGGCAGCTTCAGCTGAAAATGTTCTTACACAATATGCACACACTCAAAGGTGCATCACAAATCGTTTCTGCACATGTCCGATGCTGCTTTCCTGAGCATTACTCTACTAAACCTGTAAACAAGCTCCCATGCAGACACAAACACACCCGTTATGCCCCCTCTCTCCGACCCAGAGACACACACTGGATTGTGTGCATCCACACAGCAGTCCATGTGTCGCTCTCTTCCATAAATAAGCCTGTTTTTATGTCGGCTCCTCTGTCTTTTTTTTTTAAAAGCTCCATAAACGGCTCCTGTGTAAATCACAGCCGGCTGTCCAGCACCGTCTCACAGATGGGCTCCTCCAATACTATTGGATCATGTTTCCCCACCGAGGGACTAATAAACCAAGAGGACATTAGAAGCACTCTGGACAGATAGTGGATATTGTGTGTCTTTCACTGGATTACATGTCTTCCTCACTGTAAGCAAATGTTCAGGAAAGCTTTCTTCAGGAAAAGAAACTCCTTCTGCAATTACCTGATTTTGTGTGGTAACCCAGAGGTGCAGTATAAGTATGTAATAATGCTGTTTAAGTACTTAATGAAATGTAATAAATCTTGGTAATAAAAGTTTAGTCCGTGGTTGGCCCCTGTAGTACACCACCAACGCAGTATTATTGTCTGCTTAAATTACTTTTCCATAGGTCAATGTGCTGGAATAAGGCAGTTGTAAAGTAAAATATTATGGTTTAATCAGGATTTAACATGTTCTCTAACATTTACGTACGTCACATGTTCTTATCCAATGAGAGAGCAGATAGGCTTCTTGCATGTGACAAAGATGCAGAGGAGGGTTTTCAGGTCATAATACGTCCACATTGTTCTTTTTGTGCATCTAAAGAGTCTCTTGTAGGCTCTTTTCTATACGATGAGACTGAGGCTGCACACGCCTGATACCACTTCTTGGTAAGCGTCAGCGATGGAAGAAGTATTCAGATCCTTTATCAAGTACAAATACTAATACCACACTGTAAAAATACTCCGTTAGAAGTAAAAGTCCTGCATTGAAAATGTTACTTGAGTAAAAGTATGCAAGTATCATCAGGAAAATGTGCTTAAAGTATTAAAGTAAAAAATCAAACCAGTTGTGTGTTTAATGGTCTGATCATCTCAGCTGGACTTGTAGCCGTTATATTGTTGGCTAGTTTACTTTAGAATAAAACATCAGATTTTATAAACTACATGTGTCTCCTCGCTCTCTGCCAGACCCACTCAGATGCTCATTTGCTGATCTCTTTACTCTGTTTTTATGTCACTCAATCACCCACTCGCTCTCGCTCTCACTCACTCACTCACTCACTCCATCATCCTCTCTGTTTACATTCCTATTCTCACACACATCGGATTAGTCTTTCTCCGTGTGATTATGTTCAAGCAGATGAATGTAGCTCAAATTCTATTTTGTAGCGGAGTAAAAAGTTCAAAATGTATCTCTGAAATGTAGCGGAGTAGAAGTAGAAAGTGGCATGAAAAGAAAAGTACAAGTACCTCAACATTTGTACTTAAGTACAGTACTGGGGTAAATGTACTTAGTTACATTCCACCACTGAAAAGCATGCAGTCAAGAGAGGCATTGCCACATTAAGATTGACATGCATTTACTGCTACAGGATTCAAACCTGTGACCGTTCAACACCCCGGCCGCCCTGCAGCCACCTGAATGTGTCTTTTGGCTGTTTTCTTAGGGGCCTCCTCCGTTTTGCTTGATTGGTTTCATGGTTTCATTATTTGTTGTGTGAGTTTATGTTGGATGATGATGGGGTGTAGCTCATAGCTCTCCCACTTGGCAGGAGCAGTGTTGTTTTTGGGAACGAGTCAAATGTTCGAAATATGCCCATTGAGGGGGGCCTTAAGCCTTTGGCGAGACCGCAATCCCACTTAAAAATTTCCTGAAATGATATTTAAGAGTTTTATTTCAGAGTCTGATTCCACCGGGCTCAACGTCAGCTCCAAAATATGATACTGCCGTCAGGGAGTCCATGATTGGAAACAGCAACAGAATCTAATATTTTGCCATGAATCTGAAGTCTTAAAGGTTGTGCATTAACCTCTGCTAGAGGACTGGCTTTCAGTCCGGAAAGACAGCTGCTCTGCTGAAGTGTCCATAAGCAAGATCCTGAATGCCTATCAGTTCCAGATCAGACCTTTGACCCCCAGTCTCTCTGCAGAGACGAGTGATAGAACTAGGATGTTTTTTTTTTTCTTCTCAGGAACTAAATGGGAAATGGGTGACTTGTCCATTAAGCAATTAGTCAATCAACAGAAAATGAATCTGCAACAATTTTGACAATCACTTAATGGTTGAAGTCCATTTTTACGCCAAAATGTCGAATATTCTCTGCTTCCAGTCTCTGAAATGTGAGGATCTTCTGCATTTCTCTGTTTTATATAATTGCAAGCCGAACATATTTGGGTTTTGGACTGTTGGTCGGACAAAACAAGACATTTAAAGATTTGAGGTTTGTAAAATGTTGACGTATATAAAACAATTAATCTAATAATTAAGAAAGTATTAGGGCATACAATTGATAATGAAAATAATTCTTAGTTGGAGCTCTTATGTACTGTACAGAGTGAGGCTCAGTAAGTTTAAAGACCTCATATTATGCTCATTTTCAGGTTCTTAATTGTATTTAGAGGTTATACCAGAATAGGTTTATGTGGTTTAATTTTCAAAAAATACCATATTTTTGTTGTCGGTCAATGTTTTTACACTGTTTCTATATATATCTCTTGTGTTCTTATATGTATTATATTATGTTTATGTCATTTGAGCCTGTACTGTCAAAGAGACATTTTTGTCACTAGTGACAGACAATAACATTTTCTTATCTTATCTTATTGATGATCATAATTTGTGTCATACAACAGATAAACTAATCCACTAATTATTCCAGCTTTAGATAAAACACAACTGTAAAGATCTGTGTGTATTTAGTTTTGTGCTTATCCAGGTTCAGTGTCTTCAGGGAAATCAAGCCAGTGGCCTTTAGGTTACAGAACAGTGTCAAAAACACTCTGCTATCCAACTGTTTAATTCAGATATACCCTCCTGATTGTAATCTATCGTTGGAATGACACTTCCCCCACTCCTCCCTCATCAGACCGCCTGTCGCTGCTTGCCCATTTCTCCCAGTCCCATAATTAAATTACTGGACCAAAATGGAACCAACACGTTCCAGTGCTGTGAAACATGTCTGCAGTTAACCAGCCAGACAAAGGAGCCGTAGCACAGGCATCCACAAGCAAATGCAGGCTACATTTCCGACATCTGTGTGACAAAATATCTTCCCCGTGCACCCTCATGACCCAATGGTTTGTAATTATGATCCCTAATTACAGCGTTTTTATAAATACACATTTGTCAGCCGGGAAATGTTTTCTGCTAGTGTGATTCATGAAAGAGGAAACTTTAGGGGGAGTTTAGTACTAAAATAAGATGATCTCCCAATTTTGAAACAATGACACCATGTCACAATAACAACATTTATAAGATAGAGTGAAGCTTTATGTTGTCAGAGAAATAACAAACTGAAATTCCAAAGAAATATACTGTAGCACATCACTCAAGATGAACATGGAGGTTGAATGGATTAATTCATGGTTCACAAGGCCTTCAGAAGCTTCTGTAAAACAGACAGTCTGGGTGATAATTCCAACGACAACCTTTTTCTTCCTTAAACTCTCAAGTGACACAGTCTGCGCTCAGGGAACAGACGTTGGTTTTCCACAAGAACCGGTAACACTTTTGTTCAGACACACTCAGATGCATCGGCTCTGCCTCCGTAGCCAATCTGGAGCGCCACCAGAACAAGTTTTGTCTCATGTCCACGTCTGAAATAGCGTGGCCGACAAAGTGAATCCCTGCAGAGCGCGGTAAAATAGAGCAGAGGCATGGGTAAGGAACATGCGTCGGTGGCAGGATAATTTGGGACATCTTTTTAGGAGTTGGCTGAACTGTTTCCTCCTACATGAGGCTGTACTGGCACAGTCCCCACCTCACACATACAGTACACTCACTCTCTCACACACACACATACACACACACACACGCACACACACACAGAGCAACCTAACTTTCTGTACATAGTATGCTGCTTCATTTGCACTCTGTGGTGCACACACAGCTACAGTCTGCGTGCTCTGCAAATTCTCTTATACACATTATTGTGCAGTTTTGTGCCCACAGGGACACAATGAGACTAACACTAACATGCAGAAGGGACCGTTACTGTAAAGGAAAAAATCCTCTGTACGTAGCAGCTTTTGATGTTGCATCTTGGATATACAGGTTCATACTGGCCACAAAGGGGTTCCTGAATATTTTCATGGGTATGAAAAGGATGTGAATCATATGCTATGGCCTTCACAGTCACCAGATCTCAATCCAACTGAACACCTATGATATATATAAGTGGGGTACAGCAAAGACATATTATAACACTTCACCACAGGGTATCTGCAACGTCTTGACCATCCTGTGATGATAAATATCAGTGAGAGTATCTGAGGGGGGATTTTGTTTTTTCTCCCAAAAACACATTTTATATTTGCTGCATGCTGACCCTCAAAGAAATAGACAGGGATGCTAGAAATTACATTGTGATGGCAGGACCAGTTTTTTATTATTATATGTCCTGTTTAGTCAGTCACATAGCCTGGAGTTGTCACACACACACACACACACACGTGGAAGGCATTTGCATGGGTCTATGTGAATATGTGTGGGGGTTGTGGGGGCTGTGTTGTTTACAAAGTCAGTCTTGGATTTTGTTTTTGGCAGTGGTGGCCTGAAGGTTAGAGAAGCGAGCTTGTGACCGGAATGTGAAAGAACAGCGCTTGTCCCTCCCTCATCACCAGCACTGAGGTGCCCTTGAGCAAGACCCTTAACCCCAACTGCTTCAGTGGAGCTGCTCAGTGGCCAGCAGATCAGACTGTGGTTGTACTGGGCAGATTCCAGGTATGAATGTGGAACTGTGTGAATGTGATCAGGGTGTTCCTGCAAAAGAGAGGCTTCCTCTCAGTGAACCTTACCTGAATAAATAAATAATCTTCATGTTTTTAAAGTCGATCTTACTTGGCTGATCCTGATTACTTTAGACTAAGTTTTTGAAATATACAGTATTTCAGTCAATCGATTGTTGGACCATGGATGGAAGGCTTTTGGGATGAATGGATTTATGGATTGATGGATGGAATTGCCGGACAATGGAGGAATGAATTTCTGGATCATGGATGATGGGTGGATGATGGATGGAGCGGTGCTAGGGCAGATGAATGAATCAACAGATGGCCGGATGAATGATGAATGCATTGTTGGATGATAATGGCAGGGTGGATGAATAGAATGGGCGGGTGGATGATTGGATGACTAAATCGATTTGTGGATGATGGGTAGAATGATGGCCGAATGGAGCGCTGACTCAAAGAGGTAAATGTGTGAATGGATGTATAGTTGAATGATAGATAGGGCTGGGTACTGAATTTAATACTTTTTAGGCACCGACCGAATTGCCTCCAAAGTGTCGAGTATCTAAAAATGCCTCGTCATTCAATACCCAATTTAAATCTCTAAGGAGTAAATCTCATCAGCGTCAGTGAGCCAATCAGCACGCAGCACGCTTCTACCAAGATCTAAAAATGTCTGTGATTGGCTGTCTATACGCAGAGACGGCTCACGTAGTTTTTTAAATTATGGTATGAAAAAATCATTTGGGAACTGGTATCAAAGTCACGGTATTGGTAACATTTTGAAATATACCCAGCCCTAATGATAGATGGAAGAATTGCAGCACAGATGTGTGAATCATCAGATGGCTGCATGGAGGATTATGGGATGGAACTGTGGACTGGATATACAGTTGGGCAAACTTTAGTTCCCAGTACATTGTTGATGACCTCTTTTTTTAAAAGTGCAAAACAAGCGACTCTGCTGTCAGTTGTTTAGTCTTGTGTTGGTGAACAAATACTCTGATGAATCTCAGCCTTTCTGTGGCTTTAGACCGAGGCATTATTTTGTCAGTGGTCCTTTGCTCAGCATGCAGCCTGACTTTGCCAGTTTCAAAGAAAATAAAAGCGTCCCTTCCAGATGGTTGTATTTTTCAATTCCACAGCCGCCACACAACACAGGAAGACTGAATGTGCCGCTGTCACAGATCGGTTAGCCTGTGGCTCGCTCCCAACTTAAGGCGTGAGCCAGCAAAAATAATTTGGGTGTTTGTTCTGTGTTTTTGCAGCGACGTGTTTCTTCTATTTGTTACTTTAAAGTACAAAACAGCCGGAGAATTACGTCAGTGACAGATTGTTTTTTTCTTGTTCGTAGTCAGAATGAGCAATTATCCTGTCTTATGTAATATCATTTTGAATTCTGTATTAAACAAACACATTTGTAATTTTTCATGTGCATTTGTTAAAACAAAATTCACAAAACCTCGATAATTAACCAATTTTAGGTTGTGAGAGTGTTCAATAAGTAGAAAGCAAGTGTTATTATGGCCTTTTCTACAAGAACACAGAACAGATCTACAGATCACATACTCTACCTCTCCCTTTTCTCATGCCATCTCTGCTTTCCAAAATGACTACATCCCCCAAGTTGCAATGGGGTCTCACGGTACAGATCCATTTGACCATGCAACGCTCCACTTTATTCCTATGGGTGACGTCAAGCGACTTCAACGTGCACGCAAAGCATTCCGGGAAGGCGCCGCTGCATTTGAAAAAATTCTGCGCGTCCAAAAGCTGGCCGATGTCCATCTTTATGCAAATGAATCTGTTGAACGCGACGCGACTATCCAGTAGAAGTAGAGGAAAATCTTTTAAACTGACCTTTGTCGATCTGAAATGGAGACAGATTCAGCAACTGTACGGCCTATTTCTCTCTTAAAATGTTTTCAGAAACACGTTTCGGTGAACTATTTTCGTACGAGATCGTATTCTCAACGTGCCGCCATGACACTCGGTTGAAATTCTCGAGCAGCCAGACCCATGTCATGTGTTCGTCCAATCAGCTGCCGGTCAGGGGCGTGGATCATCAACCATGGATGTATGACGTCGCGACCCCGCGCTTCAGTCGTGTCGGACAGGCTGGGAGTCCCTCCTGCTGAGCTTGAAGTACTCAAACAGAGGACATGAGTTTAATCAATAAATCTCGCCTGATCTTCAGTGTGATGCACACAGAGCTTGGAATATTAAAGGAATGAGGGAACGAAACAAAAGTAGAAGATGAAGAGGAAAGAGAGAGCAGACGAGTGCAGACAGACTCGGAGATGGAGAGCTTCAGGCTGGTTGGCATGGTCAGGCTCATCCTGACCTCGGTGACAGACCTCTGGCTGTCTCTCTCCCTCCTCCACCCTCCCCCACCCTCCGGCTGTTCTCTCGCTTTCTTCTTCTCTCTCTCTCTCTCTCTCTTTGAACTCCATGTTGCTCTGGTCATGTTTTCATCCCAGTTTTTCCTCTGCTCGCTGTCTCCCTCTCCTCCATTTGGATAAATGATGGTGAACTGTTCGCTGCGTACAACCTGAACTTTGATAGAAAACTCCACACAGAATGATGACAAATTGCAAATTGTAGCTACAGATGCCGTTTGAGTGGTTTGTCTCTGAACCACATTAACAGCAAAGACTGTTTGCGACGTTACCAGTGTAAGAATCAACTTGGAGTGGCCGGGTTGGCTCAGTGGGTAGAGCAGACGCATATAAATTTAGAGATTTATGCCTCGACGCAGAGATCCAGGGTTCAAGTCCGACCTGTGACGATTTCCTGCATGTCTTCCCCCTCTCTCCCTTTTATCATTGTCCTGTCCATTGAAGGTGGAAAAGCCCAAAAAATAATCTAAAGAATCAACTTGGAAAAAAAGTAGCTTAAGATACTTAGTAAAGTTACTCAGTAAGTGAAGCTTAGCATCCATGTGAAGTCATACATCTGGTAGGGCTGAGGAAAATATGCAATAACGTCGAATATCGCGAGAACAGATATTATTTGTGATAAATAAACAGATATTAAAATGTACTCAGTTCTGCCCTTCTGCTGCCCTCAGTTTTCTGCTAAAATACAACAAATTGCTTGTCGAATTACCACAAAAACAAAAGGAAATCATTTCCATCCTATTTTGTAAAAGCACCATTAAACAGTTACACTTTAAAGCGCAATTTTCTACTGATATTCTCTTTCAACTAACTCAAAAAATCTCTGAGAGTCTATTGCGACATGTCGCAGCGTTTCACGATGTGTTTATTGCGCAACTTGATATCGCGATAACAATAGAAACTATTGTGCAGCCCTAGTCTCTGGCCACTTCTGCTGAATGGAAGTCCAATAATAACTCTACTTTTAACTCTGAGAGTGAACTGGAAGTGTTGAACTTTCCTGACCTAAAATTGAGCCATTCCTCCAGCTGTTTAAACTGTGATTACATGCATCACGTATTTGCATATGAGACTAGCAGTCAACAGTCAAGCTCCAATAGTCCAAATAAACTTACAGCCTTGTGTTTCTCCTTTTCATTGATTTGATAATGTTGCACAATTGATCTGTCAATGAATACCAAATTCATGGTTTCCACCATTTAATAGATCAGCGTAAAAACAGAGTTCCAACGTTGGCTGACTTTCACCAGCCGACTCTCGTCTCA